>JAQFYZ010002634.1:0-16171 GCA_034695085.1 Cylindroiulus punctatus | reverse complement strand
ATCGCAAACAGGAAATGGCATCCTATTGGTTGAACGGACGCCATTTTTGTCTTCTCTCGTTGATTTGACTATAGTACGTCACAACGCACAAGCTAAGCACATACTGTACTATACTGTCGACATAATGTACAGTAACACTGTGAAACAGACACATGTGAGTAATGGGACAGCGATAAAGCAGTGCATTATACTTATTACGGTATGCCTTTAATAAATAACGATGAAATATAGAATTTTATTAATGTCTGCAAGTGTGATAATTCAGAATTTGAAGTTAAATGCGCCATCAACTTGAAAGTTTTAAAAAACGTTTTTGATATTTAAACTGTCTAGCCTGTTCACAAACATTTCATGATATTAATTCAATCCAATTCAATTTAATACACCCACAATCAGCACCTAAAATGCCATGTGGTTGATGGACGATTTACACAAGTACAGAAAAGTTGCACCAAAAAGGACGAAGTGAAAGTTAAATGACAATAAATGAAGTTCATCTCTTGAAAGCAAATAAATTAAAATGGCTTCGATGACTATTCGTATTTTATGGGGTATACGGCACCTCATGCAAATATAATGCAAAATACATCGTAATTTACCGATCGTTAATAGGATTCAAATCAAAGTTTTGGACAACAAACTTGCCACTGCTTTCTACAAGCTCACATCTCAGTAATGGTATTAAGAAGCTCGTTGACTAGAGGTTTTTTGGGTATTCAATCGATATCCAATTGATGTACGGCTTCAGAATACTTTGGAAGATGCTGAGACTTAGCAATATTACAATTTGGAAGGATGGCAATGGGATTGTATGTTTGCAATCGCATCTTTTTTGCATCCCAATAATTTGTTTGTAGATTCCATCGTCGTTGCTATGAAGTTTTCTGTGAAATACGGATGACGCGAACCTGGCTAACAACTGCATTGTGGGTATTTAATCTCACCTTACAAGAATTTTTTATATTTTCACATGACAACAGCTTCGAAATCCGCTCCAAGAGGGAAAACATCCAAAATTCATTGAAGTAATTGCAAATCCTCTCTGAGGATTTCCAATAACATTCACAAAAGAACATCAGTTCAATTTAATTTCGAGTGTTTTTCGCTCCTTAATCCACTCAATCAATTAAAAGCGGCTGCAGCAAGATACAAAGTGGGATTACACCTTAAAAGTTTGATAAGAAAATTGATCTGACACGAAAGAAAATTAAAGCTATTTGAAGACGCGCTAGCGAGTGCATGAATATTGTATTCCAACCGCTGAATAAAATATGGGCAAGATATTAATGGAGGTAAACTTAAAAGCCCTGCTTTCTGTAAATCGCAATATTTTGTCATCCTAAAATATTTGCCTTTGATACAAAACCCGCTTGATTTAAGGGCTTCACTAGCGACTCATTAGAGGCATGATGGGCTTAAACCACACAGTTTACGTATAGCGTAAGATATGTATATATGTATAGCTTTATGATCAACTTATTAGACGTGCATGGATTCGGCTTGGCATTTGTAGAATCGTAATAACCTTTATGGCCCGTATTTCACATATCAGAAAAGCTGCAGATCTGTATTTGAAACATAAAATTTCAAAAGTGAACTGTTGGGCCACAATAGAATCTTGCGATGGAAATTCTGATAATGACCAATTTCTTGTGGATATAAATTAAGGGAATATTCACCAGTATAACATCAAATTAGAAATTATTTGGAATATAAATGACTTTTGAGAAGGGAAATTAAATTTTGAGAATGATCTGTGGCAATAGATTTGGGATACATATTATAATTCTTCTCCGGATTTAATTTTTACATAAAACCCTTATATTACCATTCTTGTCTATAGTGTTTACGAATGATACAAGCAATTCTTTATTGGGCATTTGATCATAGGCAATCACTGCAAGCATCAGAACTGTTAGGAGACACTTTCTCATCAGATTGTATGGTGTGTATGACGACTTTTTATATATTCTGCACTTTACACACATAAATGTACAATATGTACAATATATCTCAATGAGAGCGCACAGTATGTAAATTAATTTACAAGTGTGATATTTTTTTTGAAAAAAGTTTAATGCATACTTTTTCAATATATGTTTTCAAAACATGCACAAGTAAAATTCTACATAAGCTTACTGCTTATATGTATTATAACCCAAATAAGGTACTGTACATAAACAGGGCATATCGCTGATGTATTTTTTCGACAATTTGTTCAGTTGTAAAATCGTATTTTAAAAATATATGTTCCACAAGATGTCGTTTTTTTTCAGGTACGCATCGATCCGACTTTTGTGTAGAACAATACTTCAAAACTACTTCTTAAATTCAGCGAAGATGGCTTATCCGTAAATGTTAGGAAATACCAGAAATAGATAACTTTCCTGGTTTGTGACTCTTTTATGCGGGTTATCTTTGTTAGATACTGATTCTTTTGAGTAGTCTTTTCATGAACCAACGTTTCAAGCAGTTCTTAGCAAGACGTGATTTCTAAGATCAAAGTAGATTTTTTTCTATTTTGTGGCCTGGTCTTTGCCATGGGGCTCAAATAAGCCATTAAATAACGCCGTGGCGTGTAGGTTCTTCAACGTCTTACTATTCTGAGGCTTTTTCAACTTGTAATATCTTGTGGCTTTCTTTGCAACTCGGTGAGCAGCTACAATCTTCTTCTATAAATGGATGAGATTGTGGGAAAATGTAGAAAAAGAGGTCAGGGAATGTTGAAAGAAAGTTTAAAAGCAGTCGTAGGAATACAAGAAATGAAATGCTGAAGTAACTCGTATTAAAAACTTAAATGTGACCATAACGTACTTTATAAAAGAATTTGTGGATGAATGAAACTTTTTTTAAACAATATTTCAATGATGAGGTTTCAAGTATATGATTTCAAGAGTTTGCTTTTTTGTTGTACTATGTTAGTATAAATGTCGTCTAATAACATAAACTACAAGCTTGTCAGTTAGTAATTCAAAATAAATATATCACTTTTAAATCTCTACTTGAACTGAAAGTTCAAATTAAGTTACTGATTCTGGCAGCTATACGACATCTATCATGAGAGGATTATAAAAACCTATGATACCTAAAATGTAATTCTGTAAAATGATATATCTGCTTTTCCTTGTATAAATAATACATGTAGTTAAAACAAGTTAAAATTGGTAAATTGCTCAGCAATTGTCACGTTGCTTGGTCCAATAAAATTACTGAGGAAGCTAAATTTCATAGAAAGCATTTGACTGTTTGATTTTGAAATTAAAATTACTGTGTTTGCCAAGGATTCTGTCAACTTTTACATAGATCGAAATAGCTAAAACGCACCTGGTAAAAATCAGCTAAGCTTATACCTGTGGATACACGAGCGTAGTTTATGGTCGACATATACGTCAATGGATTTTGCAATACTTTACGTTGGAAAATTCCACATGCATTTATTGATCAGTGTGAGGCAATTTCATATGCAGGTCATTCTCTGAATATGACCCCAGCAAATATGTATACGAAGAGACGACGCATTTAAACTAGAAATTTACTTTTTAAACTATTGATAAGGGATGCTCACGGAAATGCAGGCTCGGTTTGCGAATGTTTGTTGCAGCCACTGGATCAATAAGCGTAATCATATTGGTTATAGCAAGGTCTGCAACACATAAGGGCAAGGGTATTCTTTTATATATCTTATCAGCAAAAAGGAAATGCATGTATTTGTTGCAAATTATCAATGAAATTTTTTTGATTATAACGTTTTTAACGTTGCTTTTATACTCTGGTGTTACCTGGTAGTTTTTATTTATAAAGGCTAGCTATCCATGATGAGATTTTAAAATAAACAGCAATGTTGATAAAGCTTCTGACTTAAGGGTAAATCTAAACGTGTTACCTTGTCGTGTTTATGTTACTTTAATACACAAAACAAGGACAACTAAGGCTTTTTATTCACAAAATACATAATTAGAAACTACAAGTATTTTTCCTCATATTCCAGGCAAATGTTAACAAAAGATGTCGTTTTTGGGCAAGTATAGTACATGTTTATTAAAATGGGTTCGTCAGTTTGTTGTTTTTAATGAAAACTCATCTCATCTGCATACCCATATGGAATGAAAGTTTAGAAGATCATGTCCTGCCATATTTCTCCAGTATTAATTGAAAAGAACTCTAGCAGATCATATTCAGCTTACATGAAATACAACATGCCCACACTCGTTTTGCGCTAATTTTAATATGACACAAATTAATAAGGCCTTAATTCGTGAATTTTCCTTAGTGCAGATTTGATGTTGGACAGTCAAATATAGCTGACAGTGCAGCGTTACGCAGAGTTTTCTGCAATGAACCGTATAAATCACCTTTATGGATTTAGGGAGAAGCCTTTTAAAGCCAACTCAGCGGTATCGTTATATATTACAAAAATGTTCATTAACCAGATTTTATCCGAAGTCCAAATTAATGCAATATTTACAGGGAGTTATCCTAGCCTATTATTTTGTCGCAGTGTGCGTGTCTTGTTTGTTCAAAGCGCTTTATCTTTTCAAAACCAAATATAGCGAATCCATTTCAAGCTGAAATATGTGCACACGAAGTCACCCATTACAGAGCCGAGCCTTCCTATAGCTTAGACCAGAGGGAGTTTTCTCCTCATTTGCGTGTTTACATGCCACGCACCATGCGTATTGTTTAGGGTATAAAATACCGGACGTGTTTACAGAAAATATTTTATCAGACAGGTTTGCAGAAAGGCACGCCCATACAGCACTCGGGAAGAAGGGACATGTGTCCAGAATGCAGGGTTTTCATGTTTTCAAAAATATTTTCCCCGCATATTTGCAATTAACAAAAGCTCGGCATAATAGCCTGGCTCTTCCATAGTTCATTATGTATGATGAGGGAGATAAATATTGAGCATATTTTAGATTAAATTATGTACGATCGCACTCAAGTTCTTTTCTACTGCAACAAGTAAGTGCGCTTTCAGCCAGCGATATAGTAATTGCGATATTAGATAGCAACCCAACAAAAAAATAAAATTATAGAGGGAAATTAGCCTCTCATCATGTTTGAATATTTCATTTCAGCTCATTTAACGTTGTTTTCGAAAAATTGCTCTGCCATTTCAACCTAGGTTATGCCAATAAATTATCTAGCATTTCCAGATAATTCAATATTAATTTATCTGCAGTGTACACACGACGCATATACAGCACTCTAATACTGCTCTAGTTGATGCTTTGAAAACGATTTGTTTAATCTTTTTGCTTTCATGAAAAATGTGGCTTAGCCCCCATTCGTAATTCAAATATTTTTATCAGTTTCTAGGAATTCAAAATTACTATTTCCAGGATTGATCTATTTTTGGCATATCTTTGGCATTTTCTGCAATAAACATTGCGAAGTTCTTTTATATTCTCTGTTTACGTACTGTGTGGAAACACATAAATTGGCACTAATATAGTCGGAAGAAAGTAATTTTGTCGCAAGGGGATAATTCACAAATATAATTAGATTTTAAAATCTGTTGGCATACCAGTGATGCAAATGCACGATTTGCTTTGAAAACGCGTATTTAGCAGAATTCACTCGGGGCCCTTGGATGAAAGGCATATGAAGTACTGAAGGAAGATACTTCGGGGAAAAGCCTCTTTGCCACTCTGGTTGTCGTCAATTACCCGAGCAAGTGAATTTGCCAATATGTCATTATTCGTTGAGACTGCATCACATTTAGCATTACACGGGCTGAATGTGCTATTTTCACAAGACGCTGAAACTATCAGATTAGATCTCGTCAGCGAATGCACTCACAACTTTAGAGCAATGAATAACAAAAGCGAGAAAAAACGAAAAAAAAATTAGAAATGGCACATTTATGCAATTTTATCTATCAGCATGAATTTGTAAGGGACGTCTAAAACTTACCTTTGTATTCGCACTTTACTTTTGAAGATTAAGTTGAACTGATGGTTATGAGTATCCATGGAGAAGATCTGCACTTTGAAACCAAGATGGCTGCCTTGCCACTTGGCAGCCATCTTGTTTTCGAATATAACAAGTAAGAAATTGCTTTAATTTCCAGACTAATTTACTTTCATTCCATTATAAACTTCTATACATGTAGTCAGAAAAGCTGGCGATGTTAATTGCTAAAAACATATGGTATAAACCACTGGAAGCTTATGACCAAAGTGATCTTTTAATGTCCTATTTATATTTCTCTCGTAATGAATATTCAGATGGGAAAAGTCCGGTTACCAGGGGTTCTAGATGAGTGCATTACTAAGTGTAATCACTGAGCAATCATGTATGACCCTTGATTATTGAAATGAACGAGGTAATAAACAGAATTTGCGCAGTAGGACTCGAGCGTGGATTATTATTGCATCGTCAAACTAATGTGTGATAACAGACAGTAACAGCAGACCGATTGTCTTCTTGTCTGCGATTAACAATGCGGAAAATTGTCAACCTGGGAGTACACATATAACTAAATTTCGTCGTCATGGGGAGAAAAACCGTAATGAAAACATTATTACTCAGCTAAAAAAACAAAGAATTAAGCCTATGATAATTAGGCGAGTTTCCACAGCATGGGAGAACGAAGTTGCTTAACAGATTAGGTGAAGGAACCTATTTAGAAGCGAAAAAACGGTTTGTTGTGTAAGAAATGCGCCGTGCATGTACATGTGTATTATACGAATAAGTCCCACCATATGCATAAACATCATACATCGTAACCTTATTCAGATTGTTTATTGCTAATCAAAAGTATAATCAACTAAGACTTAGCCATATGCATCAATATAAAATAAAATAAATGTAACTATCATTTTGGCGTAAACAGATAAAGATTAATTTAATAAAATATATGTCAACCTTAGGATGCATGTATTTAGACAATGAAGCAAGGTTGTTAGTCGTGGGATTACAGTACCATGTATAGTCAGACTAAGAAAATTAATCTGTTTCAGATGCAGTAGTTTAAACGAGTTTTAGAAAGTGATTTGCCCGTTAATAAACATGGCAATAAATTAGAAGAGCTCAACAATTTGAGCCGAATTAACGGCGTTTTATAGAAGTCATCCTTTCACCCATATTCCAATACAGGCCCGAATGGCAATATCTTTTTCTGACGATATTTTGTTGAAGCATCACATTGCCCGGATGGATATTTCGACTCCATTATGATGGTTTACAGTTCCTTAATGGCATCCAATAGCACGGCATTTGTTTTTACGAGTTTATTTCGAAGTCATAACTCTGTGAGCAGCTTTTCTAGATAAACGTTTGCAACACAGTGTATTTCGCTAGCGCTGCATACAGACGAAACGACAATAAAGCAAATCGACGAATGCAGACAAATGGAGGTTTTCTTTTACGTTTTATAGCTATCAATGATATCGTTATGCTGTCAGACGTCGTAAGTTACAGAATTTCGAGAGAAGTCGTGATAATTAGGCTTGCGTTTAAGGCTGATTTAGCAGCCTGACAATAAAGACGAAATTACCGAGAAAGAATTTTGTATACAATGCAACTTGTAGCGCAAACTACATTTATCGGCAATGTGTAGCGTTATTCGAGTTCAGACCATCCCATATGGAAAAGAAATGCATTTAGAAATACATTCTAGAAAATGCATTTTGAAATTCATTTCAAAATATTTGTAGACATAGTGAATTATAAAATGCATTGTAAAATGTATTTGTTGAGCATTTCATAATACATTCCATAATTTGCTCATACGGTATTGTGAAATGCATTGTGACATATAGTTTATAATGTATTCTGTGTGTATTGAAGAATATATTGTGGATTACATTAGAAAATGTGAACGGTTAACATGACCGCAATTTCTAGATTTAGAATGAAAGGTCATCTTGATTAATTCCTAAAAATTAATGTACTTTAGAATTGAATTTTTAATAATGTAATGAATTACAATAGTATACTGAATTTTATAAATCTGTATTGCTAAATGTATTGTGCAATGCACTACTTGTCGATGTATTTTAAAATGCATGTATAGCAGAGCATTTTCTGAAAAATACGTTTGCAATACATTTTACAATTTTCAATGTATTTCAAAATGCATTTGAAATACATTTCTTTTGCATGTGGGATTACAAGACGCCAAGAAAATAATCATACATTGAAAAAATATACAGGAAAACTAATCCATGTAACGACTAATTTGTTCAGAAAACAAAAGGCAATCTGTGTACACATATCATGTTCTTAAATAAACTATACCGCTATTTCCGAGAAATACAATTGATATTGATTAAATGGACTGGTTTCCACAGGGTGTAGCTATGGACATGTATTTTTGCAGTTATGATACACTATTGTTCTCTGAATTTGGACACTGTTGTTCGATGTCCATAATTGGATAATTTCTGTGAAGCAATATCGAGTCGATGAAATCTAAAGATAATTAACCTTTAGTATTTCGGGACGCTTATTCACAACTCAAGTTTTTTGCTGACATACATGTATGTCCGACTATTTTCCAAACCAAGGCAATTCTCCTCTCGTTGCAATTTTGTCATAGGTCTTGGATGGGTCGTGACTTTTGTTTCAATGTCGAACATAAATTTTAATATGGGATGTCACTGACCACTCGGTCCTCATATATAAATTCTGGAATGATGCTTTGTTGAACAAAGCAGCCATTCAACCTGTTCGCATTGGGCAAAACCCTGTTTCTGGGGCCATATTCGAAGTTTGCTTTGTGAAATAAATCGAATTTATGTTTATATTAGGCTGCGTAGTTTTATTTTCCTGCGCTGTATATAGAGTGCATTTTTTGTGACATCATTCCTGATGGCATTTATCAGCAGGAAATGATGGAGTGGCCCACGGAGACGAGCCAGAGGTTCAGCGATGGCATGCCATGAAGGAATGCGCATGAAAATGCCCTTTCAAATGGGCAAACCCCCTCCTGATGCTGGCCAATGAAGGAAATAGCAAAAGATACTAGGATAAAAAGTCCATGCTGGAAAAGATATATATTTCGACGAATAAATAAAGATCATGCAAACATTTTTAGCGTTGGAGGATGCTTTAGAGTATGCAGTCCGAAAGAATCGATCAGCCCAACAGTGAATATTATTTAAAAACAGTTAGACTTCTAGACCCGAAAATGTACAATTTGAAGTCTCCTTCTCGAAATTATCAAAGATTGTTAGCGTGCGAATAATACGGTCGATGCGGGTAAACTTATTACATCGTATTTGCTTCTAAAGAAAGTTTAAAGAAAGTCTTAAAAAGTTACTGTGTCAATCCCTGTCAGAATTAAAGTCTGACTTTAATATCGTGAAAAACATGTCGAGGCCATTGGAACTTAGCCTAGTTAAGACGTATAGAGAACGATTTAATGGACACATTATCTTACTTGGTATTTCAAACACGTTTTACATATATATGCCATTTGTAGTTAACAAAACAGTATTGGATAAATCATGTGTTTAATCGTAATAAACAGCACGGCTCCAATAACACGATGTTGTCAAGCTAGAATTTGGCAATATATTGGGTTATAGTAGCCTACTTAGATGTTTTTCCTTCTTCTGGCCCCTCTGTCGTTGCCGCAATGAGAAAGTGGTTTTCTTCTAAAGATACGTTTGCTGATAGTGATTGCCTTGTTCGGATGCAACTCAATAAATATGTTACATTTTATGTTACTTTATGTTGCACTCTAATCGGAAAAAGTACAAATGTTGAACCTTAAGGGTACAAATGTTTTGAAACTATACACACACCCTATGGGTACATATGAGTCTACATTTGTACCCATTCATATTGTACCTTGAGGTACAAATATTTAAATCATTTCATCCCTTTGGATGCATACATGTATATGATACATGGGGTGCAAATTAACATTTGTACCCCACAAAAATTGCATTTGTACCTTTACGGTTTACAGTGTGGGATCAGTTATGTTAGGATTAACATAAAAAATAACAAACAGAATAAAAGCAGAAAATCAAAAAACCGACAAACAAACAAAAACGTAATTCTAACATCTAGACAAGCAGGGTAGGAATATACTGTACAAATATTGTGCACATTGAAGCAAAGAAAATTCCACATTTTATCCAAATACTAACGTGCAATGCTGTATCTTTAAAATGCTCAATAATTATCAACCGTCACACCTCTGATACAAGCTTTGCTACCTGTATACGAGAAGCGCTGACATTCAAAACATGAACGATGACATACTGCATCTAGACAATTTCCAATAATGACACTCGGTTTGTCATGACTCTTTCAAAACTTCCATAGTGTGCGTGTCCAACCAGATTAGCTTATCACAAACGAGCAGAGACTAAAGTAAATATGGCCACATCAGAAATTATGTCCCGGGGACTTTTCATGTGATCATTGAAATGCAATCTCTCTAACGCCTGTGTTCACTACGTTATGAAAAGTTCTCATACTCAAACAAGCGACAGAACATAAATGCAAATGTATAGTTAGTCCAGACGACGTGATACTAATTCTGATTTATTCGTCGTGCATCCACGTCCCTTTTTTTGTCATCTTATTTTGCATCTGATAAATTATCAAGTAGTCATGCGTGAAATTGCGACACTGGCATTTTTATAACCGCATTTGCACAGCTGAAATCTCTCTACGTTGAGCCTGAAAGGGTTAAAGGAGGATGGCCAGTAACCCTGCATGGAAAACGAAACATTAAATGTATAGAAATGTTAACATGCTAATGTTCGCTCAGAGACGATACTCAAACTCGTTGTCACGGATAAAACTGAAGGAAAACAAGAACCATTCTTCATGAAAGTTACATGAAGGAAACGTATACAAGCACTGTCAAGTTCATTGCATATTCAGAAGATACTCAAGACTTTAAAGGGCGACATTAGGTCTCCTGCAATACTATGTAACCATTGTGCATTTTGATCGGGCTTGGTATGAATTCGTCTAGATGTTATGTAATGCACCATTTTTGCTGCAGTATTTCTTTTTTGCTTTCAAAATCTCAGCGTTTGACCTGATCCCAATGTAACCCATTAGTTGAATGGACATTTAATTCCCTAACCTGTATAATCAGCTTAAAAAAGTATTTGTTAACAGTTTAAATATTGACACTATCTATTTACTTCCATGAAAAATCCGCTTCTACCACGACCTTGGTTGCAATTCATTTTGAAAATCTGAGGGATCGGCGAATGCATCAGCAAATAAATTTTAACCTTAATAGGCATTAGCAATCTACCATTAAGCATCAGCCTGAGTTAGACGAAAGAAAAGGAGTTTAAGCTTCCCATATGGAAAAAAAGTTTTTTTGGTATATTATCCATATATTGAAAATATACCAAAATTGGCCGAATTTCATATATGGATAATATATCGATATATATAATGCAAATATATGAAATATCTAAGGGAGATGTGTTCTGCAATATATGCTGAAAATAATGTAAATATATTTATAATACAGTGATAATACCATTTGAATAACCTGAAAAATATACGCTGCAATATATTACCTATATTGACAATATAGGCTGCTTGATCTGAAATACACATACATATGCTGTAGAATTAATGTAGCTGAAAATAACGAGTGCTAAAAAATGTTTGTGTAATTTACTTGAATGCGTTACAGTTTTCTACAATCTTTCAAAACTTATGTTTTAATGATATTTATCATCACTGCAGTACGTGGTGTACATCACCATTTAGCATGTATATTTGCAATAGACATTGCAAAATATAAGGATGATCGCCTATATTGCGAATATATTAATAATAAATTCTGAAAAAATATACTTAACACAAAATATACTTATAATATATGTTGTTTTCTGACAATATATTCGCAATATATACACGCTATACCCCAATGCATTTCTAATATATTGTCAGACTATTTTTTTCCATATGGGTTATACTCAGGGAATTTAATCACTGATATATACAAAGACATCGAATTTTTCGGGATCAACATTTAATTGTTGTTTGCTCATGTGGTTAAGTCATCAAAATTGTTGGCATAATAATGGCTTTCATCATTTCTATTAATGAATTCAAATCATGGCAAGATTCACATCTAATACCAGTTTTGCCCGTGGGTCCTCCCCACATACACGTGTGTGAAATAATCCCCTATACTGTATGTATGTCCTATTTTTGAAAAAAAAATGACATTGCTATTAAGCGAAAGGAAAGACATATTTAGGACGTGATTAGTTATATATAATGTATTGGATATTTATTCTCCGTCAAAATGTCCCAGTAGGACACTTGCTATTAATTTTTGAAAAAACATATTTAAATTAATTTTTGGAAAGCAGACGAACTTTGGTAATAATGCAAATAGAATTTTGCCTTTAGATGTTGGAAACATTGCTTATATATAGTTTAAGCTTGTTGCCTTGCCTAAATTGGCCCTGTACTTTAGTTCTATTGCTAAAATCTACATACTTTGATCATGCTGCTGTGGTTTCATTTTTCACACTAGTTTTAGTCCTTAAACTAAAATTCATCTACAGTATTCATAGAGTATTATGAATTAACATTAAGACTATTTATTCCTTAAAATATTTTTAACCTAAATAAATGAGATTCAGAGAACTTTGTTTTCAGAAATTAGTGATCACATCTATTTAATGTAAAAATTAGTCGACAGATTGTTAAATTACATGTGTTGAATTTCATCATACGTTTTCGTTCTTTGCATATCGTCTTTAATTTAAAAAAAAAACTGAAAAGGATTTTCACAAAATGGTTTTCAAAGTACTTTTTCAAAGCCGGATATTATCATGAATATGGAAAATGTCAGACTGAAACATCATACTTTAAACATATGTAATGCTAGCTTACCGTGCAGGAATATATGGTCAAACCGCCGTGGAAACAGCTTGCACACACTATTTATAGATTTTCTAAGCAATCCACCATCAATTCACCCTTTCATTTTACTGAAATTATATACCAACAATTTGCTTGCATTGGTGACTTATAAAAACTATTTGGTAGCTACATTGTCTATAAAATGTACTTGTCCAAGAGCCATTAAAATTCCTAATGTTTAAGCAAAAATGCATATTTCATCAGAATTGCATACTGTAACCAAATAAAAGCCAATCACGCCATTTCATCTGAGTTGCATATCCAAACAAAAGCCAATCACGCCATCGGTAGTTGCCATTATTTGCGTATCGGATTTCTGACATTATTTCCACACGTGCACTGCAGCTTTCCTGTGTAATTTGGTTAAAATGTAATGTCATCAATGCACCTCCTTTGTGTGGTTTCGAAAAGAAATTGAAGCGCTGGGCGAGGATGAAATGAAGGTGTGAAAGGGATGGTGGTGTAAGTCACATGAGAAAGTTGCAAGCCCACGAGTAAATGGTAAAAGGCGTTATTTTTTATCATTCATTATACCTAGTATAATACAGGTCAGGTTTGCTCAATCTTAATGAAATAGGGGTAAATTTTTTTCATCTGGTCCCACGGTAATAATAGTATGAGCTTATATCACTCTGTACTTGATGAAGTAATGTAGGCACAATTTTTAAAATAAAGCATATAATTTAAACTTCGAAATTTGATTTTTTTCAATTTAAAAAAAGTCAATTTGAAAATATTTACAGTTACAGAACATTTTACATTTTCTTACCTTATGAAATGTTCTCTCAGACTGCAGATACAACTTTCAGAACTGTTTTCAGAAAAATAGGATGATCTTGATTCAAACTACATGGATGTGCACATTTTTTTAGCATTGGTGCATGGTGCAGCAGTATCTCAATTGTAATCGTCAGGCATGTAATAGACTGATTCAATAGCAAATTATATGTATTTTCATGGACTAACATAGCATGTTCATTCTGCACACGAACATAGATCCAAAAGTCATCTATGACATTGACACAAACGCATACTATTTTTCTAAAGATCTGTATATATATCATACATTTTATAATTGCCTTTCAGCACGACTGCATGAAACAAGAAGTTAATGGTTGATACTTATTGAAATGGTGGGGTCGATGATAGGAATTATGTGGATAAAATTTTTGTTGTAATCAATATAAAATCATACAAAACATAATATAGCGAAGTTTGACATATTTATTTTGGGGCTAAATAAAGTTAACCAATTACACATGCAGTGTATGTGTATACATAGATACATGTATATGTTAGATTAACGATACTCTATTTTGCCTAAATTAACATTTGAAGATCAAAATTGATTGAATAATAAGCATGGTAAAACGGGATAATTCACCGACATCTTATTTTTTCAATATTTCTGTGCTTAAAAAAACTAAAAAAAATGATATGCATTTAAAAATGTAAGATAATGTACATGTATGTAATTATTATACATATTTCATTACATATTTTATCCCTTCAAAACCCAAATGACATCTGTCCATTCCAATTCTAATTAATGCACCTTAAACAGTTAAGCAAGACTTAATCTCTGTATTTTCATTAAAAAAAATATTGAACAAAGGAAACGGGCATCATTTACAGGATCGGTGACCATACTGTAATACTAGTTGAATTTATTGAGGTCAGCAAAATTAATTACTAGAAATTGCCTCTATACCACACTGGTGACATACCTTGCATTATGACTGACCATATGAAAAACAGTTGGGATAAAATCTCTGATTCCCTGGATTATTCTAAAGACTTCCCTGATAATCTCCAAACGATTCATTTGTTTGGTAACAATTTTTAGCCTGGTTTCCAACTATGTCACATATCTGGTTGATATTTGCATTACACTAATGGGCTTGGAAGTCCATACAATCTTGTGGTGGCATTTCCATGATATTCTCCACCTCTCATAATCTTGTTGCTTGACTTGCTTTCCTTGATTATCTGTAGGTTGTTTATCCGTGCAAGCGCAAACAGGAACAGTTGCCTGGTTGGCTGACTGACATTTTGCTTTTTTTGGAGCCAAAGTCGCTTCTTGTAGGGCATGAAGTGGTAAAAGACATCTAAATATTTGTCTACCACTAACTGCATTCGGATAGCAAAGTCTTTAGGATGTTCATTCGAAGATCTTTTATGCAAGCATGTTGACATGTTTCATTGTTGGGACACGTGACAATTTTCTTGAAATCTGCTTTGTCTGAGGCCATCTATTTATATGGTTAGTGCAAATTATATTGCTACACTTACCTGACATGCAAATTTTTCCCATACTAATGACCATTTTCCTATTTTGGCCATATTTTCCGACTGTTATAAAATTGAAGGATATCCTTTGAGGGGCTTCGATCATATTTATCAACGAACTGCATCGACCCCTGATATTTCATTTTTGGTTCAGCATATACAGCCATTTCAACTTTCTTTCAAGCTCCGTTCCCGCTCTAATTTTTTGGGGGCATTACTGCAATTGCTGGGCTGACAAGTTAAAACTCCTGCTAAGCACAACAAATCTCAGGCTCCCACTATCAATCAAAGCAATCTGAAAATAATTTACAGGTGAAGCAATTTTACAAAAATGACTCGCAGAATCGTACACCCGAATTATACTAATAGTCTAATAAAGAAGATTTCCTGCTAAGGAAAAGCATAACCAAGCTTAAAACAAGTGCATCAGAGAGTAAAGCTTGAAAACTTATACCGACAACTAAACGTTCAAATAATACGCCTCGTGGATGTGTATTTTTTTCCCAACTCATAAACAAAATTCATGTACCCTTAACTAGGACAGCACTGCAACTATTACGCATACCTAAGGGATTCCTTTCAAATCCTTATTATTAAAGTGGGAATGAAAAAAGGAAAATTGGATCAAGAAAACGAGACGTTTATTTATTCCTGCTGTGGTACAATTTTGTAAATCTCCATAAACATGCAATTCCATTAAACCATTTTTTCCTAGAATCTTACTATATCCCATCAACTCAAATACGCCGTCCTAATCAAACTTTCTAATTTTAAGAAAATAATGCACATTGATGGACAGAAAATCATTGCAAAGCATGTAAATGGTCATATTCTTGCTAAATGAAACAATGAAACAATTTTATTGCTATTCTATTTGAAGTCAGTCTTTGCTGACCCACATGATGATTGGATATATTGCCGGATATATACAAAAATGATTAAGTCATAAAAATATATTTTGAGGTATTCTTTTTTATATAGAGAAATTAACATAACAAAATTATAT
>JAQFYZ010002633.1:0-16172 GCA_034695085.1 Cylindroiulus punctatus | reverse complement strand
ACCCTGAGGCTGTCAGGTGACCTGGGTTGGTATGCAGGAATTTGCATAATCCTGCATGCTGCTCGGTCATCTGGAATTTGGACCTGCGCCTGGGGCTGAACCCTGACCCCAGTGCGAGCGTCGCTGTCCCAGGAATGCTGGCCCAAGAATGTGGAGCGTCGCTGGCCTTGGAAGGTCAGCTGAAATACCGCAAGGACGCGCCCTTTGACCTCCAATGGCCTGTGGCGGTCTCACAAGCTCTTCTGTAGCAACACGAGTAAAACACAGAAACTCTCTATGCAAATATACGACGGAAATTTTCCGTCGTTTTTATGTGTGGATTATCATTGTAATTGTCATCATTTTTGTTGCCATACTGTTTCGTTAGTATTCAGTTAACACTTCATGGAATGAATTTTTGGTTGGGGCATGGTTAAAAGAAACATTGTTTTGACCCCCGGCATGATGATTTCCTGAGCTATAATTTGTGAATGGATTGCTGAGAAGAGAGATTTTGATTTTTGTACATGAAGGAAATAAGACATCCCCCGAAAATAAGACCTAGTGCTTAATTTGGAGCAAAAAAGAATATGAAAATTAGTCTTATATTCGGGAAAACAGGGTTAAACTTACATGCTAACTACAAAATTATTAGTGATGTGGTAGTGTCAACTCACAACTGAACTGTATAGTTGTTAGCCACTGATACACAACTAATGTTTGCAACTAATTTAATAATTTAGTTTTAGTTTGAATGAACGACAAGTTATTTTAGTTGAGACAAATTAGTTGCAACTTGCAATGACAACTAACAACTAATTACTTCATTCCAAGTTGTGGATTGACAATTAACAATTGTCATATGTCATAAGCTTATGTCATATGTCATATGTAACAATATGTCATATCCCTATGACTTAACTAATTCCATAACCACTTTTTGAAAGTTGATCAAAATGCACTTAAACATTATACGTTCCTATTTTGATCACTCGATTTCAAAAGAGTTCCGTACTCATAGTAGAATGGGCAATGGGGTCCCACTAGATTCTCATTGGTCCCTTAACTTATGAGACAAGTCTCACAAAAAAAAAATTCCCTTAGTCAATGGGGTCCCACATTCTAATTGGTCACTTTACTTATGAGGCAAGTCTGACAGAAGAAAAGTCTCTTAGTCAATGGGGTCCTACTTGATTCTCGTAAGTCCCTTAACATATCAGTGGGGTCCCACTATATTCTCATTGGTCACTTAACTTATGAGACATTTAGGAAAAATGCCCCTTAAATAATGGAATCCCATTGCTTGTTTTATTGGCTCTCATTAGTCTCACAAGTAGGTCCCATTAATCCCATTAGTCTCGATTGGAATTTACTATGGGACCTTATGAGAATTTTCACATGGGAAATACTATAGTAGAACCAAGCAGTGATGGAACTGGGTCAAATGTGCCGATCATTAGGGTCCAATCACGTGTTGGCGATTGATTTATCCTATATTGCATGCAATCACGTGCCACGTGCCAACTTTCACCGACTGAAGACGCATGGAAGCGCTAATCGACAAGCCACATCTCTCTGATTGGCTGTCTTTCAGTTCCATCACTTCTTTGTTCTACTATAGATAAGTAGGTTTGGAAAATGAAGATTTTGTGAACATTTGGAGAAGGACTATATACGTATCCCAAATAAATGTATAACTTACCATTTATTTGGCAGTATGTGCTTAAAATGTAATGACCCAGCGTACCATCCCGTGAACAAAATATGACGCCGTTAATTTTAAGTAATGAGCTGCAAATGTAAACAAATTTAAGCTGCCGTATCTTTAAATACGTACTGTTGAATAATAGTTAGCTACATTAAATTTTATGTGTTTGCTTATGACGCATTTAATTCACGTTAATGTTCTATTGGTAATTTGGTTCTGTTATAGCGTCTAGTTTTGAAGGTAACCTTAGAAGGAATTACATATCTTCAGTATATATCATGCATATGTGTATAAGGGTATAAATTCAGGTATAGTGCAACAACCTATAAAGTGCAGTTTTGTACATGGACCATGGTAGGCTAGTTGCCTTGCTGCTAACTTTGTCTGAGGTGTCATTTGGATGGTTATGGGAAAATAACAGCAATGTTGAAAGATGGATTACCTTGCATAATTGCACACTGAAGTACCAATAATCCTCTGAAATTCAACGTTGCGTTTCAACACTACTCCTGTGTAAGTATCGCAAATTAGAAATTTAGACATAACTAGAGCTGTTACATATGTGAAAGTGGGCTCCTCCTAATGACTTGTAGGCTGGCAATGATTGCCCCTGTGTAGGAGTAGCTAAAAATAAAATTAATTGCTTACAGGTTAGCAGTGACGGATCCAGGGCGCTGCAGCCACTCCCAAGACCTCCAATTTTACTCCAAATTCTTTTTCACTCGTAATTCGAAGTGAACCGGTTCTTGCAAAAAAGTTTTAAACAAATGCAAAAAGTCAACAGTTTTCGAAAAATTCTAGCAAAGATATGGACCAGTTTTTGCAGAATACTTGCAAAATATATGTGTTTTGTGATAAATGTTCTAGTTACGAAAGCAGAAAGGTATTGGACAATTCATGTTAATTCTCTGGTCAATTCTTGTCTACTAGACACATAAGGTTTAAATATACATGTACAGATTTTAGGCTGGTATTACTTCATGTTATATCCAAACAATCAAGGATTCATTGATAATTATAATAAATAATGTTATGTTCTTGGCGGACAGATGGTGACACCATTGTCATATCCGTCCAGCCTTCTCCGAAGCTCATGCTCCCTGTCCACTAGTAATTTTTTTGGCTTAATTTTGGTTTTAAGTTGGCTTTCCTAATCTTCCGACCCTACCCACATACCAATCTCAATTTCTCAAGTATGATCAGCGCCACCAAGGGGGAAGAAAGTGTCGGAAAAGATGTCTATTGGCAAAAGCGCCACCGGGATATCCCCAGTTAGTTCATGCAGTATCTGGCAACACTGGCGGTAGCCCCGCCCTAATTTTCTTTATTTTTTTTAATACTGCGATACGGTTGACCTAAAGTAGAACAGAGCTCTACTCATAATTTCCTTATAATTTTCTATAATTTTCTGCCTTAAGATAATTTTCTGCCTTAAGAGAAAATTAAAGAAAAAATTTAATCAAAAATAGACAAAAATTACAAGTGGACAGTTAGCATTACAGGTCCAATGTAGGATTATGTAGCGCAGCGCTTTCTTAAAAGTGACATTATAAATGCTTTAACTTTTGCAAAAAAAAAATAACTAGTGGAATACAGGTTATAAAAAATGGTAAACTCCCCCATTTACTTAATGATTGAAATAAGAAAACTTGCACAATAAGGGCAAGGAAACATTACTCCAGTTTTCTCCATGACGCTGCTCCGAGCTCACTTAGTTCAATGTATCGTGGTTCAATGGCACGATTAACGCATTTAACCGTTTGTTGCGCTTTTGTAAGCAGATTCGAAAAGGTCGTGCACATATGACGTCCGAAACAGAAATGTATCATTGCGACAAAAAATGTAAGAACAGGATTCAGTTCGACCAGCATGACTGAATCTTGTTCTTGTTGAATTTTCATGCTTATGCTGAACTAAACAGTGATTTTATGAAAATAATTGTGGAAGACAATATTGACTGTGCTTGTTGACATTTCCATTCGCTTGTTAATTTTATCATATATGGTCACTAATTGCTCACTGAACAATTATTTTATTACTTGAAGCATATTAAATACAGTATCTCAACAGAACAACTTCGCAACAAGGCTAGTCGTATGCCTTATCGGTTGTATGCATGGCAGCAGACGTGGCACATTAGATCAGTTTTAATGCTAACTGTCCACTTGTAATTTTTGTCTAATTTTGGAGTTAATTTTTTCTAAATTTTCCCAGTCTTAAAATGATAGAAAATTAGAAGAAAATTTTTTCTTAATTTTTCCAGTCTTAAAATAATAGAAAATTAGAAGAAAATTACGAATGACGACAATTACATGGCAACTTTATAAAATTTAAGAAAATTACGGCGGAGCTACAGTCAGTGTTGCCAGATACTGCATGCATTTTACTGGGAATTTTCTTGCGGCTCTTTTGCCCATGGACATTTTTTCGTGCAATTACTTCCCCCTTGGTGGCGCTGATCGTACTTAAGAAAATTAAGAGATTTGCATTTGGGTAGGGTCGGAGAATTAGGAAAGCCAACTTAAGACGAAAATTAAACAAAAAAAAATTACTATGAGAATCTAATATGAGGATCTAAAAAAAAACTTGAAATTAAAAAGTAGGACATTTTTTTTTTTCAAAGATGAGTAAGTGTTTTCTGCGATTGGAATCGTCGAAATACGCTGGGATTATACAAGGATTTCCTCCCGACTATGGGAATTGTAATTTTTTAATTATAAGTTCAACTTGTAATTCATCACTTTGCCAGTATTTTTTTCCGAAAATTCCGCCTATGTCATTTTTTTGATAATACACCACACATTTTTTAGAGAAATATGAGCTTGCCAAAAAATTAGTCATTTTTGAATTTATCATGTTCCAAAATATTTCGCAAATTTAATTTTTTGATAATGCACCAAACACTTTAAGTGACGTTGACTAAAATCCACCACTTTTGGGTCAGCTGGGAAGTGTGAGGGGTTGATGAGTCTGAGGAATAGTTGTGAGGAGCTGAGGTTTTCATGTCATGATACATAGAATGTTACATGGTTAGAAACCCAATAACCTCAACTCCTCCCTGTGAAGCCTCGACAGACTTATCAAATTATCAAACTCTTCATTGTTTATGAAATAGGGCCCAGTTAGCTCAATTTTTATATTTTCCATCTCTCTGCATACATGTACGTTTTGGTTGATTTCGAAACCAGAATTTCATTTTACGGTTTAATATTTTGATATTTATCAATAGGGAAATTTTACATTTTTTATAGGTTAAAAATGTAGTTTGCACTCTAAACGGAAAAAGTACAAATGTTGAACCTTAAGGGAACAAACGTTTTGAAACTATATACACACCTTATAGGTACATATGTTGATTGCACGTGTACCCTTGACATGTGTTCCTAGGGGTCCATATCAGCCCACATTTACATGTACATGTATACCCATTCATATCGTACATTGAGGAACAAATATTAAAATCCTTTACTCTCTTTGGGTTTATATATGATAATCATTTTTACCTAATTTTCACCACTTTCAGTACACTTTCATGTACAGTAGAACCTGTTTAACTCAATACTGTGTAAACTTATAACCTCCATAACCTAATATCAGAGGCCGGTCCCGAGCTCGTCCCCACGCTTGATTAATGTCCCTGCCTAAGTCAATAACTTGTCTAAACCGATACGTGATGCCCGGTCCCTACAGTATTGAGTTAGACAGGTTCTACTGTACCTGAAAGTACCAATGTACATTGAAAAGGTACCCGTCCTATAATGGGGTGCAAATTTACATTTGTACCCCACAAAACCTGCATTTGTACTTTTATGGTTTACAGCGTGGTACTTACATATCTACAGTATTTAAATTTTTTGCATCTAATAACGTTTTCATGTCCAAATCGATAGCTCAAAAACGGAAAATACGCCGGCACCTCAAAACGGCCACCGGCCATTTTATATGACGTCACGGTTTTGCATCAATTGCGATAACATAGGCACATGACCCTTGAACGTGCCGCGATAACCGACTTTTTCACTTTACATTCCCCTATTACATTTGCCGTGTGATGCAGAACCATGACGTCATCAACATGTCTGAGTACCATTTTAAAATGCCAACGTTTTTGTGACTTTTCAACATCAAATTACGGGATAACTACGCATATTTGAGGGTGGAAAATTACTGTAATTTATTACTATGTTGATTTTATTTCAAAAAAACCGGTTTTACGCAATTTGGAAATTTGTGAAATTTCCCTATTGTATGAATTTTTGAAGCTAAGTAATGCTCCGCATTTTTTTTCATGGTACCAGAGACATTTTCCTGATGAAAGTGAGTATAAAAAATGGGTGGTAAATTCAAGACCCACTGAAGTGGCTGCAGCTAGGGGCATCCTATCAAAAAAAGAAATCGAAATGGGGAAAGTTGTCCACAGTTTTATTAATTTGTTGTTTGAAATGTTCCCCTCCAAGTGTGTGATCTAGTTTCAAGAAACAGTGAGTTTACTTCCAGCTTCTTAGAAAGTAAAGCCCATTTCCAGTTTTTTGGCCGAATCTCCATGGGCTAAATACTAAAAGTTGGACGCTGTGCCCTATTTTCATAAATTGCCATTCGCCGAATGTCAATCAAATTTAAGAAAGACAGCTCCAGTAAATTAGGACAAGACTTTAAGCTCATACTTTGGAGAATCGGAAGTATTCACGAGCATTTTTAGTGTATTATTGTACTCATTTCACATTTTTGAAATGCTGTACTAAGAAATCCTAAACTGTATGCAAATTATCAAAATTCTTGGATTTTCATACAAGGAATTCTTGGATTCCTCATGTATTTCCAGAGTTGCCCCACAAGATGCTGCGATGTGTTCAAAAATATACATGTATGTGAAAATAATTTATGACATGCAAATATATTTTTGGGATATACTTACATATATGATAACAAATAAGCTGAATGGATTATATTTCATTCAATCTGTTTTTTCATGAACACTTCACTGATGTGTTTCATGCTAAATAATAGGTTGCCTTGTTTGTACAACTTTAAAATTAATTAAATTGGTAAACATAGTTTGGAACAGTAAATTATTCAAAGGAACACAAAGCAAAGACAAACAATGAACGGTTGTTCATGTCAGCAAAAAGATATCATTTCAGATTATAATCCCTGAAAATATTTCTAAATATAACATAAATTACATTTATAAATTTTTTGTTATCTTTGATACTGGTGTACCAATTTAAATTTGGTTTTCACACAATTACTTGGCCTAATGAGAGCTTTACAATAAGGGGTCACAAGCCAAATCATCACATTTAGTGAAATGTGATTTTCATCTTTACAAATTGCGAAACCTTTTTAAGCGCAAATTTCTGCTATTAGGTTTTCAATTTGGTTTAATTTTATTAATAGAGGTGGAAAGCTTTTAAAAAATTACCCTAATGAATTTTTCCATTTTTTTTTATTAAATTATTGCTTGGCTTGAAGTTTATGTTAGACATTGTATGGGTCTAAAGAGTTCATATTTATACATATAATGAATTAGTAGCAAATGAGTACAAAATAATAAGTTAGTACAGAATATGTGTACAATAAGTACAAAATAATAACTGATTATACAGTGTGTAAACAAAGAGTACATAAAATAAAATAACAAGAAACAATTTTACCATATAATATTTCGTTATTTTCTCAGAAGGAAATTAAAAAATTGCTGCTTTTATTGCATTTGAGCATTTTAACTTGAAAATTTGACTTTTGCTATTGAAATTTTTCACACTAGTGTTGATGTTTTCCTACAATAGCTGCTTCTAATCTCAAAAAAAATTTTAGCTGATAATTTTACTTTCTTACTTGTACCTGATTTCAGCTCAATTTGCCTGCCCATTTGCCTGACTTTGCAGGTCAGTGACAACCTGCTAAGGACAAGTTAGTAAAGTTCAGCAGAACCCCTAATTTCTTTTATCATCCACATAGGCGATGCAATGTCAGCCTTATTTTGATCTCTCCAATCTCGTTAATTAGTATAAACTTCATTTAAATAATGTGCAGTGGGTATGTTATGAGGGTAACGTTTTTACCAAAGTCATTATTAACAAATACATGTAGAATGCTGTATCCATAAGTCAATTTTCTTAACATGTTTGCTTTTTCCTTCAAAACTTTATTTATAATTAGTGCTAAATAAGTTGTTCTAAATGATTATAGAATCCCTCAACTGCTTTATATTTAATAATTTTAATTCTCTGAAAAAAAATAGGTGAATTCATTCGTCAATTGCAATTGGATGTGTGCAAATGCCACTGGCCACTAGTCCTGAAATTCCACTTTGACAGCCACGACAGTCAACACGAGTTGTTCTGATTCGTTTTTATTCGACCTCCCTGCGTCCTTGAGCACCGAAATATTGTACAACGCAAAATTACGTGAGGAATTTTTATTGATTTGACGTTTATGGATTTATATCACTCCTTTTACAAGTTTTTGATAATTTAAAATCTAACAAAAATACATTCGACACCGTGATGGCCAAGGATACATTTCTTCATAACAAGTCTTAAGTGCCAACATACAGTAGATAAAATGCATTTAAAACATCACATTCTAAGCCGATTACATCAGTGTTGTTAACAGGAGGGAATTTTCTGAGATTTAAGTTTGTTAACATGTTTGGCTGCTACTTGGGATAGTTATGCTAACTGTCCACATGCAATTTTTGTCTAGTTTTGGAGTTAATTTTTTCTTAATTTTCTCTTAAAACAATTATAGAAACTTATAAGAAAATTATGCTTCCTGTCCACTTGTAATTTTTTAGCTTAAGTTGGCTTTCCTACTTTTCCTACCCTATCCACCAAGGGGGAAGAACGTGCAGGAAAAGATGTCTATTGGCAAAAGCGCCGCCGAAATTCCCCACTAAATTTGTGCAGTATCTGACAACATTGGCTGAATCTCCGCCCTAATTTTCTTAATTTCTTTAATGCTGCGATATGTTTGGTTTTAAGTTGAACACAGCTCTACTCATAATTTTCTTCTAATTTTATATAATTTTTCTGCCTTATGAGAAAATTAAGAAAAAATTAACTCCAAAATTAGACGAAAATGACAATTAAGTGAGCAGTTAGCTTTCCACCAGATGGCGACTCTTTCATTGCACACAACAGGCTTATAGTGGTGATAATAACTTCTTCAGCAACAGGATTATGGTCAGAATTGTTTTTGCAAGTTTGGACTTCACCTTAAAATTAGATTTTATGTTCAAAATGAAACACCAGATTTCAACGTTCACTCGATACAATTGAAATCAAGGAAACAGCAAACATTCTCGTTTTTTGTTCTCCAGGCTAAATCCATTATCCATATGTGGTTTTTTTCTGCAACTTTTACGGCCAACCTGCGTAACAAAAACCTGTTTTAACGAGCACATAAGTGGTCGGAAGAAGGTATAAATATGAGCGACAATAACCGGCTGCCCCACATAACAAACAGGACGTCCTACTTCCGTGCC
Source organism: Cylindroiulus punctatus (assembly GCA_034695085.1). Lineage (NCBI taxonomy): Eukaryota > Metazoa > Arthropoda > Diplopoda > Julida > Julidae > Cylindroiulus > Cylindroiulus punctatus. The sequence continues at coordinate 6,996 of JAQFYZ010002633.1, read as the reverse complement.
GCGCATTTGCTTCATTTCAAAACGGAAGTAGCCGTGCGAGGATACTGGAAATAACACTGCAGCACATTTAGGATCTAGTAAGGTAGGAGTGCTAAACTTATTTGTGTATTTATGTGTATTTACTTTTATGCATTTGCGCTACGCCAAAGACTCGCACATTCACTTCCGGGCAAAGTGAGTCCACTTCCCTTTCTTTCTACAGCAGAAATGTCTGCTCCAGATTCGACCTGTCTTGGTTTCTCTTTCTTTATAAGCAGGATGACCGAAAAACATTAAGTTTGTTTTCGATGATCAGGTTTCACAAAAGTTAGAAACAGTATGAGGTGCCCCCCATATGGAAAAGAAATGCATTTTATAGTGGGATACCTTGAAAAATGGGATAACTGGGAGAGTCCCTTTAGATCCCATTTATCCAGGTTCGACTGTATTTCAAAATACGTTTGAAATAATTTGCATGATTTACTTGCATTTTTCTGCATTAAATGCATTAATGCACTGCATCGAACCTTATACACTTGTAAATCCTTCAATGTATTTCGAACGTATTTTGAAATGCAGTCGAACCTGGATAAATGGGATCTCATGGGACCCCCACAGTTATACCATTTTTCGAGGTATCCATTTAAATGCATTTAAAAGTGTATTATATATCCCGCAATGTATTTCAAACGTATTTTGAATAGGTTCAAACTGTATAAATGGGATCTCATGGGACCCTCCCAGTTATCCTATTTATCGAGGTATCCCACTAACCCTGGTCTCCAATTAACTAGGTACCATGGTACAGAATCCCACTTAATAGTTTTTTCAAGTAATTAATTAATGCTTATCCTTCCCATTTATAGAGGAAGAAGAGAGGAAAAAATTGTCCCATTTATAGAGGAAGAATAGAGGAAAAAATTGTCCCATTAACAGAGGTCAAATTTATTTAAATAATGAAGGTTTTTAGGTGAAAAATGCTCGGACTGAGACTTACATCCCAGTTATCGAGGTTTCCCAATTATCCAGTTCTCATTTATTTATCCAGGCTCGACTATACATGCTTCATATTTAGAAGTCATGAAGTGGTGAAATTAAATTTCAAATTTTGGATAAAATTACAAATACATTTCATGCACTATTAATGAATAAGCAATGGGTAATTGAATCAAATTGACACAGTACTTAATGTGAATGTATCCCAAATCGTTTTTCTTAATGTGTAATGTCCACATGAAAACAAACATAAGGTAGAATCTAAGGCATTATGATTTTTTCAACGCATTGCGTAATATTATTACTAATACATTATCAGACACAGTTGCAATATGTTTGGAAATGTCCTTTATGTCTACCAATCCATATGTATTTACAAATGCCTTTCAAAATTCCTTTTTTTGTTTGCTTATGAGATTTCAGGTCTTTGGCCGTGCATAAACATCCAAGGTTGAACTCTCGATTTTTATTTGCATATGACACGAGTTTAACAGCTACCAGACACATTGAAACATTTTTATAGCGACTACTTGGTAAATTTGTTTTGCTGGTTACCGATAATTGGAAACTTTCGTAACCTGACATTAATTCACGCATCTATTAGTTTCGGCAGAATAATTATCATGAGGTGTGTTGAACATAATGGGAACATACATATAGACAGAATAGACAGCAATTTTTCCATTACTTTTCTAAAATTCAACGTTTTGGAACAACCATCATGATGTGGAGATATATTTGAAAATACGAAAAATACATTTGACGATATATACTGAACATATTTCCGAAAATGCATCTGAAAAAATCATTAATTGGGACTTTTGGTATTTTTATTAATGTATCAGAAATTCTATATTTCTGACATACTACACTAAGCAGTACTTACACTGAAGTTACTGAAGTTACAGTGTCTACACTGAAGTTAGACACTGAAGTTATAAGAAAATTTAAAAGAATGTAATTGAGTATATGAAGAAGAAGAATACTATGACGTATTATTTATAAATATGTTTGATGTTACATTTAAATAATGTTTGAAATAAAGCACATTTCTGTTACTTGTATTTTGAATTATCATGAAAATATCCCAGTTGAGATGTAATATTCAAAAATATATTTCCTGTTATAATCAAACATTTTTCAAATGAATATAATGCTAATTAATATATTGTCAAGTACATAAAATATACTTTTGTTAGGTCATTTTGACTATATACAAAAAAATACCTCAAAATATATTATTATGACATCAATTATTTTTGAATATGTTTTGCAGTATAGCCCCTCATCATGTGGGAAACTTTAACTGCTCTAAAGTAACTGGATGATCTAAATTAAACTCCATTAAAAACTTGTATGCCGATTCAATTCCAAGAAGTATTGATAATGTATTGAGGGTTAACGTTAATAAACTTGTGTCTGTACACAGACATGTAGCAAGTGTTTCCATTATCTTGTCCGACTAATGTTTATACTTAAATTGAACGCCCTGCCCAGGGGAGGGGTTATCCCATTCGGGTGAAAATGGATTTAGGCAGGTCAGGACAAAAACTCGACTTATCAAAGGAGTTGATTAATTTATGCTCAGCCCCAAATGAGATTGGAATTGTCAATTCTAAATCCTGGATGGCCCAAGGGAAAACTATTTAGACCGACAACTGTACCCATTAACAAAATTAAAATAAATATACCTATTATGACGCATTGGGGAATCATGCACCTCAGCTGACATATTTATGTATCCCAGTTGCATCTAAGACGTGTCTGTGAATTTTTCTTTTTTTTGTGCAGATTGGAAATTGTGTTATCGCAGTCGGCAGACAGTGGTGCAGTAATTTAGACACTTACTCTAGTTGGTGTAATCAAGGTGCAAAAATTGTTAGCTCCACTTTTTCTGGTAGAAATTAGAGTACAAGATTTGCATTGCGTTGGCCAACCCTTTATAAACAACAAGTTTTCTTTGACCATTGCAGAAGGACTAGTCGCACAGTATCTTCACCATGTTTTCCGACACGCTGCCTTCCGGTAACTCCAACTTGAAGGAGTTCTACAAGGGCCGAAGTATCCTCGTGACCGGGGCCACCGGGTTCATGGGCAAAGTGTTGGTGGAGAAGCTTCTGAGGTCCTGCCACCAAATCGAACGCATTTATCTACTGATACGCCCCAAAAGAGGACACAACTTGCAGAAGCGAATGGAACATCTCCTCACTTCCAAGGTAAAGCCATTCCAATCCTACATTTATTTTTGTGACATCATTTTGCAGAATTTATGAGAGTAGGGAAGTTGCACATCTTTAAGGACATTAGCTGACATGAGTACTTGAACATCAGTAGATATTGTTTCTAATGACAGTGAAAGGACCACAGGATTTTGGTCGTTATAGCCGGTAGTCGTTATAAGCGATACTTTCTTTCTAATGTCAATCAATGCAGACCTTTAGTTTGGGATCTCCATATACTCCCATTTTAATATGTCAATTAATCAATGTACACTCTAAACGGAAAAAGTACAAATGTTGAACCTTAAGGGTACAATTGTTTTGAAACTATATACACACCCTATTGGTACATATGTTGATTGCCCATGTACCCTTGACATGTCTTCCTAGGGGTACATATGAGTCTACATTTGTATTTCAATCATTTCATCTCTTTGGATACATATATGACAATCATTTGTACCTAAATTTCCACACCTCCAGGTAGGTACACATGCTAATGGCAAATGAACCTCCAAGGAACATTTCCATTTCTTTTTTACTGCCTTTTCTTCTACTTAAACAACATGGATTGACGCAAACATGTCCTAAATGATGTCCAATGCGTAATTTCATGGATTAGACGATTTTGGAAATACAATTTACAGATTACAGGTGATATAAGAGAAACAAAACATTAGTAGCAAGCAAAATTTCTTCAAAATTGATCGTTGCAATTGATTACAAATCAATATATATATATATGCAAATCTATATATATAAAGAGACAAGCTAGGGACTGACTGACAGACAATCGTCACACAGCCCTAACCATAAGGGCTAGAACCTTGAAATTTGGCATGTACCGTTCTTGGGTGCCAAATCCACCATTTAAGAAAGGATTTTTTCGTAGTCCCCCTCGAAGGGGTTGAAAAACGGGGTAATTATATCTCCTTAACCGTTAGGGCTACAACCTTCACATTTTCCATGTGTTTTCGTTTGGTGCCACCCCTGCAAAGGGATTAAACAAGAAAGGTGTGTAAATACATCTCTGAAACCGTTATGGTGCCTGCACACTTGAAATTTTTGCCCACGTACGGAGGAAGTTTTTGCCAATTTATATAGGTAAACCTTGGGCAAAGTTGGGCAAAAACCTCCATAAGAAGAAAAAATTATCTCCGTACGTGAGCAAAAATTACAAGTGTGAAGGCACCATTAGGGCTACACCCTTGAAATTTTGCTGGCATGTACCTTAGGTGCCAAGAATCTTGATAGCAAAGCGTCTTTCTCGTATTACCCCCGCAAAGGGGTTAAACAGAATCTGGTTACAGAGAGGTGGGTAAATTCATCTTCCACACCATTAGAGCCACACCCTTGAAATTTCGCTGGCATGTACTTTAGGTTCCAAGAACCTTGATTACAAAGTGTTTTATTCGTATAATACCCACGCTAAGGGGTTAAATAGAGGGGTGGGTAAATACATCCCCCAAACAGCATGCAAAAGAAGTACGTTGCACGGGTGTGTCTCTAGTGCAATATATAATAAAGGAGATTTCCAAAGAATTTGTTAGGAGATATACAGCATTCCGAAGAAAAGGTACGCAAGTCCTATAATGGGGTGCAAATGTACTTTTGTACCCCACAAAAACTGCATTTGTGCTTTTATGGTTTACAGTGCAGACCTGTTGGTTGGTATCTTCAGATACTTCTTTTAATGTCAATCAATGCAGACCTGTAGGTTGGTATCAGATACTCCCTCTTAGGCCAGCTGCAGATGAGCATTGTTTCACGGTGCATGAATATGCGGTGACGCACAGCATCAGTTTTACAATGCAGACGTTGTGTGATAAAAACGCATGCTTTGCAGACAATCCTCCCAAACACACCTAATGCGCTTCATCTCCCAGCCCTACTTTGTGTTAAAACGTGTGCTGTATGTGCGTTTTTACAGGACATGCACGTCAAAAAAAATGACACTGCAATGCTGCAGTCAGACCACGGCCATACACTCTAAATGGAAAAAGTACAAATGTTGAACCTTAAGGATACAATTGTTTTGAAACTATATACACACCCAATGGGTACATTGGTACATTGTCAAAACAACGCTCGTCTGCAGCCTGCCTGATATGAAAATCAAGGCAGACCTGTCGGTTGGAATCTCCAGATACTCCCTTTAAAATTAATGGCAATTGATGCAGACCTGTCTGTTGGTATCTCCAGATACTCCCTTTTTAATGGCAATTGATGAAGACCTGTCTGTTGGTATCTCCAGATACTCCCTGCAGACAATCAATGCAGACTTGTCCGTTGGTATTTCTAGTCCCCAAACTGTCAAATAATGTTTGACCTTTCTTCAATGGTCAAAGATATTTTCGTTGTTTCGTCATTTTTGTTTTAAAGTGAACTTAATACATGTTCATGGTAAATCCCACTTCACAGGTCTCCAAAACATTTCATTCAAGGAAAAGTAAACAAAACTTGCAATATGTAAGTCACTATACATGTATATGGTCGTCGTAACCGATGTCGTTATAAATCAACGATTTCTACTGTAGATAAAAAATCACATCAGCTAGGTGAAATATGTATTTTCGAATAAATTGGGAGAGATCGATATGAGGATTCCAAAATGTGTATTACGTTTGACATTACACACTGTGTGTTCTCAGCGCGTTAGAATTTAACATTATACCTGCTGGAGATATGTCAAAAAGTCGATTTTGAAATTTGTAGAGAATTATAATGGGAGTCTAAATCACGCATTAGGGCTATCTCATTAGTGATTACAAAAGTACAATTCACATTTTGGTTTTGCTACAGGTATGCAACCTAGCAATGCACGAAAGCATAACAGGTAAACGCACCGAAATGAGCAAATTATGTATGGGTCACAGTCTAATTATGTACAAAATTAGGCCCAAATTGAATCTAAGTCGAAATGCATAAACGAAAAAAAATGCAACATCCCTGCCATACATTCTCGCAAGGCATGGTTGCATATACAGTGGAAATCGTTTTTAACGACATCTGTTATAGCGACGAACTTAACATAGCGTCCAACTGTTACATCAAAGTTTGGTTTTTTATCTAAAGCAATTTAAAATAAATCGGGTATAGCGACGTACGGAACCGGATGTAAAGCCGGCTTAATATGGTACATAATCCGGTTTCGGATATCTGATATAGCGACCATATACATGTATAGTGACGAAGATATTGATAGTTTCGTTTACTTTCCTTTGAATGAAATGTTTCGGAGGCCTGGGAAGTGGGATTGGCAATGAAGGGAAAGCGGGCAGTTATATGTATGCTGTACGTACTAATACATGTATTCAGTTCACATAAAACGAAAAATGACGACACAACAAAAATCTTTGACCACTGAACAGAGGTCGAACATTATTTGGCGTTATGAGACTAGAGATACCAACTGACCAACCGTCTGCACTGATAGACATTAAAAAGGAATCAGTTATAACGACTATCGGCTATTACGACCAAAATCCTGTGGTCCCATCGATGTCGTTGTAAACGATTTCTATTGAAAGGCTCAGACCCAGGGGCGGATCCAGCTTTTTTTTCAAACGGGGTCCGTCACCAAAACTTGACCATTATATAATCGAAACGGTAATTTATGACATGACATGACCTCTTTTCAAGTCTGCAGTTCGCACATGTATGTATATGGAGGCCTAAATATACATGTTTAAAAAAATATTTGCAAAAACTAGTTCATTTTTTGGTTTTTTTAAAAACATTTTTCAAAAGCTGTTCATTTTTTGCAAAAAAATTTGCAAAACCAGCTCACTTTTTTACATTT
>JAQFYZ010002632.1:0-16174 GCA_034695085.1 Cylindroiulus punctatus | reverse complement strand
AATCCCTCCCCCATCAGGCAATCGCGAAAAAATCACATCGTAGAAAATCGTTAAAAAAATTCCAGGCCCAAACAGGGTTTGGGTACTTTTGGAAAGCAATTGGGGAGACGACTATAGATGAGGGGGTTGAGGGGAAGTGAAAGATGCAGGCTAGTATCAAGCAAAGCACGTGGCACGCAGGCAATTTTGGGAACTGACGAGACATGTTGTTCATTCAACTGTAAAAATCGACTTTGAGATTTTTGTTATCAAGAAACTTAATAGTGATTTGTCAGCCTACGCTTTTTTTCTTTGCTTTTTGGCGCTGCGCAGCCATCGGCTTTTAGCAAGGGCTTTGGAGATGACGGCGAGAAAAGCGGAAACAAAAAAATCACTGTAACGTGTCAGAAAATTGGATTGTTTTAAAATGCAAGCGTGTAAGTGTATGCCCAAACAAGGACGTGTATAGAGAAAATGTTGATAGAGCAGAGTTCCAGAGATGAAAAGTGATGACGATGTCGTATAGGAAAAACCTTGGGGGAAGTCTATTTACTGTTTATGGTAGAAAAAACAAATGCAAACGAAAGTTAGCCAGTTTTACGTGCCGTTATCTGCGAAAAAACACGATCCTAAAGGAGATGGGATGAGGGAGATAGACTGAATGCACATCGACCGCTTGAAAATGCCCCTTGTACACAGGCAATCATGACAAGCACGTATACGTTTCATAAAGATCAGTTCATTTTAAGAAGTATAGCGAATATCAGATACATGTACCTTAATGGTCTACAATGTAGTCATATCCCAGTCGTCTGGTCGTCAATTTGGGCAATATAACAATTTCACGTGACAAGGAAAGGTCACAAGTACAGCATATTATACGTAAATAATGTGTCAACTCGTTTTCGAACACATTTTCTTGATCAACATCTTATCGTACTTACATTTACCGTAAATAACACGTAACTTCAAGTAAACTAAATGTTAATTGTTGAAAATAAAGTCTCGAAGTTCAAGATGAATATGTACTGGTATAGGCTACAGTAGGTGCTGATATACATTAGAAGCTTAAGTGATCAGAGTGATCATAAGTTCCTCCTCATTACAATTTTAAAAACTGTCTGATTTACAAGAGCTTTTGAAGTTTTAATATTATGGTATTTGTTCACAAGGAGTGCCAGCAGGCAAAAATTACCTATGTAGGTTTTATGATAACAGTTTATCATGATACCTAATCACCGAACAGTGTTAAGAACAATTTCGAAAGATAATTCAACTCAAAACAGATTTCCACAAGATATCACCCGAAGTTGTTATGTATACTCTCTTCATCAATTACGCTGTCTATTGGCACTCCATGTAAACCAAAATTTAATAAAAATTTAAAATAAACTTTCGGAGTTCCTCTCCCTTTTTCCAAAATTTTAAAATTAAATTTTGTACTGAGTGTAGGACTGAGATCTGAATTATGAAACCAGGAAGCCTACTCATAGAAAAGATGCACCATATTATTTCTCAGTTTTGGATTTGAGGAAGCCTCCTTCTCCACTGCCTTCAACTGTGAAAGAGCGACACTGATTTGAAGTTTTGATCATGACCGTTGATTTTTCTCCGCATAATTTTCGCTGATGTCCTTTCGCCTAAACGCGACTTTACACCAGGACGACCTTTCGAAAAAGCCTATTTACTGTGAGGCTAAACAAGGAAACGATCATCTTGAAAGCGTTGGATGGTCACTTCACTCAATAGTCTTGTTCATGGTTGACTAACTGACCATAAGCTCCTCGTTACACAAAATAATCGTCAACATTAATTGCCTCGAATGCGGCTGAACATGGTCGTGGAAACAGGAATTTGAAGAAAACAAGTGTGAAACGCCTCACTCTTGATCGCGTTTCTGGGAATCGCCCACAATCTCAGCTTGTGGTCGAAACACAAAATCCGTCCAGATAGCTCCGGCCTTAAAAAACTAACTTCCGTTAGAAAAAAATATCGGCCGAATCACAATGAATAAAACACGTAGCGAACATCCACTGCGAAAGGCCATCAAATGCATTTCTTTTCAAACTGAAAGCGAATTATTTTCTAAATTCGATGATCATGCTGCACAATGTTTGAATGGAAGATTTACCTAATCCTAAATAAAGCTTTTACATGCTTTGACTACGTCTTACCCAGCTTTACTACGCATAACGGATCTAGTGTGTGTGTGTGTGATCGAACTTAGTATGTTAAAACCAGATACAGCATCTTTTCCCCATGTATCCCAAATTAGTTCTGGCCGATTCTCAAATCATCCAAGTTCAAGTCGAGCAAACAGAGAGAGATACAACAACGTTACATGCTAGACTTAAGATAAAGTATCATAAAGTCTATGTGTAAGCATAGTGTTTGTCTTCGTTATTTTTTTGTTGTCTTGGAAACTAGAAAGAAAATTCTAGAGAATGGAAATAAAGGCATGACTTACTTGAGGTATCTTAAAAGCTTGCATGTAAATAGTGTTTCAGCTATTTTTTGTGTGTGTAGGGCTAGGGTGTATAAAACAAAAAGCAATTCAAGGGCCGTCCAGAAGTGACGAACTTCTTAAGGGTAAGGGCGTTGCATCAATTATTTTCAGTTTTTTCATTCTGAACGAGCGTTACTTGCGCTTGGGATGTCTTTATAAATCTAAGAATCAATCATAACTTCAACGCTAGTGGTTTTACACGGGTGTAGAGACCGAAATGAAAAATTATTAATGACCTCACTTTCATTCGAATTTTTTTTTAATCAACTTGCTCTTGGCAAAAAGTTGATAAATACATTTTCAAAGATGCCAAGAAGCTGAAAATACGAGCGTTTGGAGTCACCTTGATCGTAATTCGCCATGTTTGAAAATACTGCCAAAACAGCTACTCGTTAATTATAGTAATTGGCGTCATAGCTGCTGCCAGTACCATCTACCAAGTATTTTTTTTTTTTACAAAATTGAAGATGTGTTGGAATTGAAAATCTGGTCATTTCCGTCTTCTGTAGAAAACGGAGTCAAGAAAATGGAAATTCAGAGTTTTTGCGCAGTTTAGTTTGAAAGCTCGCTGAACATCGATTTCTTTTTTCCTAAGATGCTAACAGAAAATGGCCACATCATGTTGGTTAAAACAATGGGGTTTGTGTGCGTCTGCCAAGCATTTCAGTAAAGAGGAAGTGAAAGAGCACGTCATTTATATTTATTATTTAAGTTTCCCTTTTACTTCACTTTTGTTTTACTTCGAAATTTCTTGAAAAATAAAATTAAGAGTGGGTACATGTTTGTTGCTCCTTTACTGTACACGACTTCTTAGAGTAACATCCAAACTGTCTCATATCCCACAAAGATTACGTGCTCACGATGCGCTCTGAAAGATGCCTGTGCAGCATTTGCACTTCCGCTACATTTCATTCGTGGAAACCAGACATATGGCCTCCTCGCAATATAATGACACATCCCAGCGCATTGGCTTATTCATCTTGGTCTACATGCTTCCAGAATAATGTTTATTCAATGACATTTCACGAATGTAAAACTTTCATCATATGATCCTTTGTTATTCATTGTTGGACATACTGGCACTTGCAAACTTAACGCAGCTTGACCAAACAACTTTCATCTGGGTCTTGAATTAAACCATCCCTGTACCAAATCCTGAATCAGGTATATCAAATCATGTAAAGGTAGGCTACAAAAGGTTACCAGGCATAGTTTACTTTTCAGTTGAAACGCACAAATGGGTTGCCATCATTCCTATACTTTAGAAAACATTTTGCAAACTTCATTTTGTCACCTATCGTTTTGGAAATGTGCATCTCATTTTGATAAAAAGTTCTCAATTCGAAATGGCCAGAAAATGATGACACTTGTTAACATAGGCAGGGGGAGGAGTTCATATCACGAAAATGTGATACCAATATTTGAACGTCCCCTTATGTTAATGCATGAAGAGATATTGCTCGACCATTTTTAACCTAATTTTGTAGCTAGTTTTGACAGATACAACAAGATTTTTAGTGCAAGCAAATAAGAAAATGTACAGCTGCATGAATTTGAAAACGGTAAAATTAATTCTTGACGATTGTGCAGAAAACTTATACGCTCATGCACTCGTGAAGATCGCATAAAACTTAATAAGAGTTGCTAATTTCCGTTACTGCGCTAGTTCTTCGTTTTAATTCCCCGTATACGTTGTCACATTGAAAATGCCGTACAGTTTCGTATTGATTTATGCCATGGCCCTAATACCTCATTTGCATAATCGCGTTATACTTTGAAGTCGCCTTAAGACACCAAATTCGATAAAATGAAACTGCCAAGTCCCCTCACTGATGTCGACCAGTAGCGGAGAAGTTCAGGAACTCTCAAGTTAATCAATATTTATTCGGTTTCCACTTAAAACTCGAGTACGATTTCTGCAGTTGGTTTCGTGGTTGAAGCATTTGTAAACAATCAAATTTCGTTAAACTCTGATAAATCCCATCAAAGCGTCAGAAACCAATGTACTGGTGCGAATAGAGTCACTAGACTTGTCCTTGCTGAAAATACATGTGCATGTACATTCAAATGCATTGCTCGCCCGCTCCTAAGTAGACCTCAAGCGTCGAGCAAGTAAGAGAGAAATTTGCATTGTGTCGCAATGGCACACGTGCGTTGAATATTTAAAAGCTATTTAGCAGCGCCATTTTTATTTTTGCAATTGTGTCATTAAGCTTTGGGCCTAACGTATTAAATCGCAGTTTTATATGGAAATGTGTGGGTGTTTTTTCTTCTTCATTCTCCTATTCGAACATTCAGCATTATGTGAATAAAATCTGCAAGTTTATCCGTTACCCTCATAGTTCAAATTTCATCCCACATTCTGTAGGCCGAGCTATTCACTGTAGAAGCAATTTTTTTTAAGTATCTTCTTGAGAATTCTCATACCTAAAAATTCAATGTGCAAATTTGTTCTCACTCAATCTCGATCCTGTAGTTTTATGCCAGCTGCTGAAAATGAAGGTCAACAAGTCAAGCTTCCCGTTTTTAAACCGGGTCTAAAAGTCTAGTGATGCTACATGAACGCAGTACGATATCACCATACACCCTCACAAAACAGGAAGTCACGTGCTCATCTGGATTTAAGCCTGTTTAAACTGTTTACACGGCAATTGCATCTACTAACTTTGAGGTGCTGAATCAATGAAATCTCAAATCAAGCGCATTTCAAGTCGAGTAAAGATCTTTAAAACGCGTTTACGTGCAATACTTTCTTATTTCAAGTCACGTACTTTGTTTTCCTATGCACACCATTACTTTGTGCAGGCATAAACCGGGATACACGCGTTTTAAAAGCATCAATAAATACCGCTGCTGCAGACGATTATCCTCGCCCACCCTAGCATCGCTGTCACCAGCGTTAAACTGACTTTTTAGACATCTTTGGTCGTTAATTACGACGCCCTACATAACCCTCTCTAATAAATATATCCCACCGAGCCTTGTTTTGCTCCTGTTCTTCTCCCCATTGCCTTTTAAAGTATGTCTCGGAGCAGCTATAGCGTTTCCCACCGAACATGTTGGTCTAGTCACTGGTGCTTTCGCGGCTAGCGAACTCGGTAATTTAGTAAAGAATACGAGCGATAATTTACTCACCTTTGGCAATTAGCAATTATTAATTAAGGACTAGTTGTTCGGCTCCTTCTATTCCCTCCAGCGCGGTTCAATTTAGCCGTGGTGCGTTCGAGCCGTTCTAATTAGCCGACCCAGCCGCATTCCACATTCCTGGCTCGGAAATTTGCTCGGAAACTATTTTTGAACCACTTTTTCGCTCTTATTTCTCACACTGAAACGAGTGACGAAGCGGCCGAATGGAAACCTCGTGTCTCGACGTCCGAATCGATGAAGAAGACGCGCGCAGGAGGCATTCGCGGCGAAATTCCTAGAGCAGTAACGGCAAAGCACAACACGACCGAACGAAGCACACGCGAGATTAGCGAAAAAGCTCTGGATGCTCGCTAGCATCTCAAATGGGATGCAGGTGGCGCTGCTGCTCAAGGACGCAGTTGCGCAAATGGAAAAGGCGACCGCCAGGGGGCGCTTTTGCACGGAGTCGATTTCGTGCATGTACACTGTACATGTAAATCGGTTGGGAACTATGGTTTGGAAGATATATAGGAATGGATCCATTTATGTTTGTTTTTTTCAATTGCGAAACGTTGGTAGCACGAACTCATCAGTGTTGCTCAAAAAATAAGAAACAGAAGTGTAACATTTTGAGAATATAATTAATTCAGTCGTAAAGTTTCGAACAAGTCTGGACAGGATTTTAAGGAATACCATTTGCATGTATGGGAACGTCGCGTTAGGACGTTCAACTATTATGTCATTTCACATTTTCGGGATTTTCAGACCCCTTCCCCGATGACATCGTTCTCCTCATGATGACATCCCCTATTGATGACATAATCATTGGCCGAAAGACTTTCTAATTTATTAAACTTATTATGGTATCAAAAAAAAAAAACGAGTATAAATTATTGCATGGATTTCGTGAGTGAGTTTTATAGACGAAAGATAGCCCTTTATACTGTGAGTACAATGACAATTCGGCGTCTTCTGTTTGTTGTGTTGAAATGTTGTGAAATAAACGAAACGCAACGTATTGACACGTAGCTGCCACACATTTATTTAACAAAAACGATAAAAAAGAAATTCACGACGAGTTTCTCAATGTATTTCCGGCGTCCGTCCAATCTCTAGCAAATCCGATTAATCGAGGCACTTATATATTGTGCGGTAAAATGTTTGCTGTACTGTTTCATATTGAACTCTGTAATATTTAGCAAGCAGACCAACGTTAAAAAATCTGGAAATGGTATCTAACAACTTGATGTGAAATAGGAATTTGATAGGTTAGGTAATTTTCATATCATGTGAAACCTTCAATGCACAGTTAAGACACTTTTTTAATAACATTAATTCGTGTACTTACTTGGATTTTGTGCAACTTTTCCAATTCATAACCCCACAGGCCTCCTTTAACTTTTTCTGGACCTTCCGTTTGAAGCTCCGCTGATATGGCTCACTGACAGATTTGTACTTTTTACAATTTCTGGAAAAGGCGAGCAAAACACAATGGAGGACTGCAAAATATGAAGAAATATTCCAGTGAAAATATTTTAAATACCTTTTTTCACATTTGGCACCATAAAAGCCATTAGGACACAGGCATTTGGAAGGACTAACACACTTGCCGCCATTTGAACATCCTTCCTTGCAAACAGCTATTTCATAACACAAACACACTTCAAAATAACTGGCAAAAAAGGTGAAAAAGCTAGGTTGAGGCCTATCAGACCTGTTTCACATCCTGATCCAGTGTAATAAGGAGGGCAACTGCATTTGTTGGGTCCGATACAAGAACCTCCATTGGTGCAAGGAGGATTGCAGACGACTAAAAATGCATCAAAGTAACAAAAATGAACATAACTGTCTGCCACACTGAATGAAGCTCGCGCCACGAAGAAATTTTAGGCATACATTTCTCACATAAAACGCCACTAAACCCAGACTTGCACAAACAGGTGTACGGTTTGATGCAGACTCCGCCATTTTGACAAGATGGAGGACAAATTGCTGAAATGAAAACGATCCATTTCTTGATTGAGCACTCTCAATTTATTATTATATGATTGTTTTGCTTTGAACTTACGTGTTTCGCACTCATGTCCGGTGTACCCCGATGGGCATGCGCACATTTCAGGAGAAACACAACGGCCGCCATTTTTGCAGCCTTTTTTGCACACAGCTAAATGATATAATCAAACATATCATCCAAGTATTCATTAAATGATTTAATGCCCGTTAAACCTTTTCTAATAAAGATAATAAAAGTAATAAATATAATAAAAGTAATAAATTGTAATTTTTTGTAAATAGTCTAAATAAATCTGTTCTACTTTGTTCTGACAACACTAACATTTTCAAAAAAAAGTAGTGCACTAGAACTCCTTACACACTATTTCATTAAGTATTCATATCATGAACTAAGTTTTAGTAACAACATAAACACATCGATGTGTGTTTCAGCTGGCCATTAACCAATTTTACAGCATGGCCAAACTTAAATCGTCTTTTTCGGAAAATCTTTTAGTAACTCCTTTTTAGTAAATGGATAATTCGCCACAATGTGTAAAACTGTATCGTTTAATTAGTATTTTATTAATTTGCCCCCATTGAGGGGGCAAACAATGAAAGCTCGCGTGTCGTGCAGTGAAACGCTACACAGGATGAATGAATCCTCAAATGACAACGTACGTGTTTGACAGAAGGTGTCGCTGTAACCTTTGGCACATTTGCACTTAGAGGGCGCTACGCACACTCCACCGTTGTAGCACGAGGGGGTGCAAATGGCTGGAAAAGAGGATTAAGTCGTATAAATGGCTCGTTAGGCAAGAGCACCGAGTCAGAGTTCAAGAGCCTTTAAATCCCCTTGACCAATTGGACACTGAATGCGTGATGAGTGGCAACATGTAAATCCATTATTTGTACAGTGACTTACGTATGCAATTGGGTGGTGCGTAACCGGAAGGGCAAGAGCATCTTTGAGGGGCAATGCACCGGCCGCCATTTTGGCACGGTAGGGAACAGACAGCTGACCTCAGAAAAAAAAATATAAAAGGTAAGTTTCAAAAAGTTCAACGTCAATAAGGATAATCGAAAAATAGGTTTATGGCAAATTTTAAAATGTCTCCCACCTTCCTGGCACCTATTTCCGGTGTAACCACTGGGGCAGGTGCAGACAGAGGATTTGAAACATTTGCCACCATTTAGACAGACAGGACACGTGACTCGCGCTGAGACGAAATCATTTCAAACACACATTTATTTTTATGCACATGTATTTAGATACACTCGTCAATTTCCGCATTTTACCATGTTCGCAGCGAGTTCCGTAGAAACCAAAGCGACAAAGACACTTCTTCTTATTGACACAGGTGGCGCCGTTCAAGCATTTATCACATTCGCCTTAATAATCAACACAACACTTCGTTTTAGCAATAATAGCATTTAAGCAAATGGAATTGTTTACATGCAAATTTTAAGTCATCATAGATGAGGGCCACTTACGCCAAGTCAAGCAATGGAATATCAAATATATTTACATCAATTACTTGCATGACTTCGTAGAGTAGCGTAACTTGCAGTCACTAAGTAAACATAGTGAATATTACAACACTTTCTTACTTGTAATACGAGTAGGTTCTTGGCTAATCGTGTTGTTGCTTGGTCTGACTTTTTCTGGACGCTTCTCAATAACGGGTTGAACAACTTACCGAATTGGACACCACAAATGCATGGTTACAATTAAAATCCCATTATGGAAAAAAACCAAAAAAGGAAAAACACATTTTCATTAAATACCTGGTTTAGGGCAAGATTTTAGCTCGCAAACATCAGTCTCGGATTTTTCCATGCGATTCTCGATGCATTCTTCCAAATTATAGCCATTGTCCAAACAGTATGAAGTTCGCTTTCGAATCCCACGGCCACAGGTGGCGCTGCAAACACTCCAGGTGGACCATTCGACTTCTGAAAAATGGCATTATTTCTGAAGAACTCTTCGGAATCCGTCCATGAAAATGTAAGATGATTGTGAAAATGAATTAATTACCAAACTGTCCATTGCCAGAACCGCTGTCAATAGGGATTTTATCACCACTGCCTTCCGGTAAATCGTAAGAGGCGTCCATTACCAATCGTTCAGATTCAGAATCTGGAATCTGGAATCGTTTTATTTGCTTTAGATTAACTAATTATAATACGCAATTATCAATGGTTTTTGTGTTGGATTCAAAGGCTAAATCAATGGGTTGTCCGAATTACAACATAAAAAATGGTGATCAACTAACGCTCTTACCGTTTTGGCCTCACCGCAATGATTTTCTGCATCCTTTGCATCCGTAGTAATAACTAACTGTTCGATATCCCCCTAAGTAAAACACAAAACAGGTACGTTTAATATTCGATCATAGTGCCTACTAAACGCAAACTAGTATCATGCCAATACCGATAACTTCACTACGTGCTCAACTTGAATTTCCTCAAGCAAGCAAAAATGTGGTACATGTATAGCTTTGAAATAACGAGGAAAACTTCAAACCACTAATCGGCTTAAATCTTTCAACGTTGTTAAAGAGAAAAACAATGAAAAAATAACTAAACAGATTTCCAATGCAATGTTTCTGACTCAGGTGGCGCTGATAGCGCCCTCACTTAACCTGTTTTGTTTTTAATCGCTATTTATGTTGTCATATATCCTTGTTCCAAGACTAAATTGTAACATAAACACAAAATAACGGATAAACAAGTCGATTTATTTCGTGGAAATAGCTGTAGGTGCGGTTAAATAATGATGAAAAACTGCGGCCTTTGATCCCCGTAAGCTTGAACAACTCAAAGCCTAGTAAATATTGCTGTTCGAAACTGGTCCAAAAGCTCGACGAACAACACACCTGTTCTCACCCAGCTAAAGAAAATACCTCTGTGTGAATGATCTTTGTGAACGAAAAACCAACTCGTAAAAGAAAAGTCAATAATCAAACATTCCTTTTAAAGAATCAAGTTTACAAACGGAAATGTGCCATTGAATTACCAGAATATATACCTTTTTATATTCAGTGGGGTGTTTGGGAAATAAATCTGCTTTCTTTTCCCGATCATGACAATCTACCTGACCTTTCCAAGTCGCGTCAATTTCCCTGACTTTTTCAGCCAAGATCATGAACAACAGGATTCCATGTCTCAACTTATCTGGCACCTCATTCACTCTTAAGGCCCATTGAAAGTGATTTTTTGCAATTGAATTTGCCTAATTTTGGACAGATGAGATAATTTCAAATGAAACTAAATGTTTTAATTCGAATTTTATATTGATAGTAAGTTCCTGGACTACGACATTTCGTTTTTATTAATATCATATGCATTTCCACAAGTTGTCAAATAGCACCACCAATAAAACGCAAGTCCCTCTTAACGTTTACAAAAAAAATATTTTAATATGTTGATCAGGAAAGGAGAAATTGAGTTTCGCAATTTTGTGCAGGGTGTTCCCAAAATCACACGCACTTTCAATGGGCCTTAAAGACAAGTCAATCTTGCACATGAAACCGCGTTCACGTAAAACTGTAAATGGAAAATATGAACAATCTTCTTGAAAATGAGCTAAGAACACGTTTCTCTGACAAGACGAAACAAGTGGCCAACGTGCCGAAGTTTATCTCAATTAACTCCGTACGTTCCATGGGATGTTGGTCACCAAAAACCACGGGATTTGGGACAGACGTGCTTTTCTTCGGCTGGCACAATGAATCAGCCTTTAATGCAAATCCCCCTCGCTGCTTGATTTACTGATCGAGAGTCCAAAGGGGTGGGTGAAAGCGTGGCCAGTTTTCGTCAACGCACAGGGGGCGAGTCATCCAACAGCACCCCTGGACAGGGACTCCTGGTGATGGACGAGCATGCAGGACGATGCTACACCTAAGTCGGCTTCCACCCTTGGTAGGTGGCAAAGAGTTCTCGTGATTAGGACAAGAGTCAGGCACAACGGCAACGGGACGTCCGTCTTAAAGATGCGACTGGAAAGGGGTCACGGGATGACCTCTTAGCGCCTTGTTGCTGCTCGCCCACCAGGGGGCGGGTGCCAAACACGACTACCGGTGCACATGACTATGAACGACATCATCGTCGAGGGTAATGGCACCGAGGAAATTTGCGAGCAAATTACTATAGGGAAAGTGTGAAATTCTGTCAATGACTTCGATGCACGTCGAGTTACATGTGGGTAATTGAGTACGATGTACGTAGCGCAAAAAAGTGTAATGATCTCAGGGGCAACTGCTTATTCCTGCTCAAGCAAGGTGGTTTTATTTGTTCATAAATTATCAGACAGCTTGGCGAGCTGCGAAGTTACCACTCCAAAAACAATCTTTGCATACATGCGTTTAAATTACTGTCACGCTTCTCAAACCAGGGTAAATCACCCAAAATTGGAAGAGTTTTAGGGGGGTAACGACACCTCGAAATGCACGCTAAAGTTTATCGTGAAGGTGTAGAATAAGAAGTGCTATGAAGAAAGTGGTCAGTCAGTGTACATCGCACTCTAAGACAAGGATTTATATTTTTTATAAAATTAATGGTTTGTATTACACCATAGTCCTTTAAAGAAGAAACATTTTTGCTCACCCTGTATTACGAATAATTCACCTGCATTGGGTGAAAAGGACTTTCAAATAACAGGCTTTTTGGGTAAGGCAGGAAAGTTCGATAAGAACTGCCCTGAAGATAATGTGAATATTTTTGTTTTAAATTAAAATCAGGAAGATGTAATTTGCTTTTCGTAAATCGTCATTTTGCTCAAATGCTGTAAAAAAGCCAAAATGACTATTTAACCTGCATTTATAAAATGAATGCATGTATTTCTGAGGTTTGTTTTCTCTGGGTTACCACTTTTCAATAGCTGGTTTAAAAAATTGCTTTTGTTTGTCCGTTATCAGACTCAAACTCAAACTCGTGTGCAGGGAAGTGTCAGTCTTTAAGAGCGAAGTGTATTTGGCTTTTTAAGTGATAACACCAAAGCTGTGTTAACATGCATGGATGCGCAGGTTGAGTATCTTTTAATTGTTCCAGCAGCATTAACGTCGTTACAACGTTACAACGCATGCGATGCATGGGATGTCGGAGAAACCGAAACCCATGCAAAATGCGTCATGATTCCTACCTCAAAGTTGAGCTCCTTCAAGGAGTTGGGCAGATAGCCGATGGTCATTATGCTGGCCAGGGGGATGTCGTTGCCAGCGTAGGTTCGTTGAAAAGGGAATGACGAATGGAGCTGGCAGTCGACGTAGAAGTGCAGCTTGTTTCGTGTTAGGGCCACTCCGACAGTGTGCCACTGGAAGTCCATGATGCTGGCATTGACCCTGAAGTAGTTGGGCTTCTGACGGAGAGTCTGGTGTCCAGGAGCGTTCAGGTAGGTGAACTCCAGGGTGGAGCCCAAGCGCATGGCCAGACGACGACGGTCATTGCCATCGGTGATGCCCAAGAAGTTGCCTCCTTGGACGGACGAGTTTCTCTTGCCATTCGGCTCGGATTTTCTGACAGTGGCCAAAATGGCGAATTCTGACGGAAAGTACTTGAGCAAGGGAAACAGGGTGTAGGTAGGGAGGCGGAGGTGGCTGGACTTGTCTATCCGAAAAGCGCCTTCACGGTCCACCAGGGGTCGCACTCCCCGTCGGCGATGCTTGGCAAAATTGAATATCTTCAGCAGGTCTCTGGTACCTGAAGAGCAAAAATGCGGTTCAGTGTCCATGTCTTTCGTGAAGGTATAATGAAACAGCTGATCATGAAGTCCTAAACTCATTGCAAAAATTCGCTTATCGACAGATGAGAATGCGATTTTGCAATGATATTTAGTAACGTCAAAAATCTGTCGAATCTTCTCCTTAAGCGTACACAATGTATTTTCCATGTTTTTGAATTTGTTCATCTGTTTCAAAACTAACACTTCATGCATGTGTATAATGTAAATTTAGTCTGCAAAATGATAACTTCATATAAGAGACTTGCTATAAAATCTACGCATTTATTGTTTTTTTGATCCAATGACTATGTATCAACAAAGTGTTAAAGGTTTAATATGTACGATAGGAGAACACAGATAATATTCCTGTACCTTTGCATTTAAAATTGTTACACGACCTCCTCACTTTCTCGAATCCATCGTCGCATCCTTTCCCCGGGGTGCACTTGCGTCGCCTCTCTTGGACCCCTCCTTCACCACATGCCACTGAGCAAGGGCTCCAGTCAGTCCATGAGCCCCATCCTAAAAAAAATCAAGATTGTACAATATGCAATTCAACACAAACATATACAATGTAGCTTTAACAGACGCGTACGCTCTCTGTGAATTTTATAACTATATCATCTTTTTAATGTAACTTTTGTTTTTATGGCCTACCTTAATATAGCGATCATGGTAATAATTAAAATAACATTATCTTATATAATACAAGTATTTTTACAAGTATATTTTGCAGCACATTGTATTAGACAAAACATTCGAAATGAGCTTCAATCAAAATATACGTTATATATGCATATGCAAAAGAAAAGAAAATATACTCACTTTACTAGTGTAAGTTAGTAAATTTTAAGTTACTAAAGTATTAGAATCTATTATTTCAGCAATAAAACAACGTCATTCATATTGATTGAGTGACCTTCCATAGCCTACATGTAAATAAAATGGTACATATAAAATACAGTGACTTTTACACCAACAAAATCAGTCTTGCCTTTTGGATCGATTGCTAAAACTTGGTTATAGTTTTGGTTATAGACTTGGTGGAAAAAGGAAAAATGCAATAAAATTTCATTGCATGTCGTTTATTAGACACAACAAATGCATCTCAAAATGGATTTTACTTTCGAACTTCATCTTGAACCTTCGTGTAAACAACCTTGAACCTTCATTGCAAAGGGTTGATTCATGTCAAAGCTATTGGTAAGTCATTTTATCTGATTAATGTCAACATGCCCTCGTTTAAGCAGCGCTATATACGGTGTAATCTAATCTTTTGCCATCCGATACTTCGATCGAAAATCAAGTGCTTCAGCAGTATTTATAGCACGTGTATGATGAATTCAGTTCATAGTTTTCCTTCACTTCAATAACAACATTTAATGCATTTACGGCAGTACTACAATTATTTGCACCCAGCACCTCTTCTTTACCGAGCGAATTCTCGCCCTTCGTGTACATTATTATGAAATAAACAAACAAAACGTCCAATTAACGGAATTAATGTCAGTTTAGAAAAAAAAATATTTCATAAATAATCCAGGGATGTTTTGGTAACTAGTTATGTTGTTATAATAAGAAATATGTGAATTATAATGTCCAACTTTTAAATGCCTTACTGTATGTCAAGTATAATTATCAGATGTCACTTTTCAATTACTGCATGTTAATAAAACACTTACGGGGATATTTTAATATATTAAAAATGCTGAAGAAATTTCTAGAAAACAGTGATTTTTATCTAAAAATTGTATGAGAATGAATTAGTATTGCTATACCTGCAGTAATACTCCACAAAACAGGAATTTCACACCCTAAACTCTATTTTTATGTTGCAGATATTTTTTTGCTTGTAAATACACGAACAATTGTATATTGAATATTGACTGAATTTTGTTTTCATTTTTCAAAGCTATACATTTCACGTTCTGCAATCGAAACGTGTGGAATTAAATTCCACCATTGGCACACATGTGAACAATGAAGAAAAGGTTATCACATACACTGTACAATAGACGTTTACAATACATGTATATAGTCCTGCGTGGCTGTAAAGTCAACTAATCTACACTGTACATGTATGATACGTAGGACCTTGAAAAAAGTACAGTGCACCATACTCAGATGGTTGCACTCATGTAACGTTTTGAACATTACGTATGCGAACAAAAACATGTAATAGACGTCGGACCCATCTACGTTGTATCTGGGTCTGCGCATCACTAAGTTGTGATATTTGAAATATATGTCAAAAATCTGGAATCAAACCGATGTTGAGTTTTCTTTGTCCCCCCTCATAATCCATCATCATACCATTTTTGTGACCCCCCCTCCCCCAAGTCCATGAACTTTATCTGTGCATGGCCTGCTGAATACATGTATACTGTGTTTGTATAGATATTACGCTGTAGTTCAGTATTTGAACGACAGATAAGTACACATTTTAAGGCCTTGATCGCGAGAGTATCTTTGATATCAACAGCCTTTTATGCCAACAACCGAATGAAGGTTGTTTCATATCCGACCAATCCGAGATTTGGATTTTATCACTGGCCAAATGCCTTCATTGAAAATGCTCTAGTATTAGAGCATCATTCGCCACCAAATCTAATCTCTGTTTTGGGATTTCGACGTTTATAAAGCCTACGCTGAAGAGTATGGACGATTTGACTTCATCGGCAACATTTAACTTCCATTATGGCAGTTTTAGTCAACTCCGTTATTGCAGCTTTTGCAATTTATGTAATATATTTAGTCTTAAAAAACTGGCGATATTATTATCTATTGCGGAAGCTTCCTTCACCTAAAGGACATCCCTTTTTTGGAAATGTCATAGCTCTGTCTAAAAC
>JAQFYZ010002631.1:0-16176 GCA_034695085.1 Cylindroiulus punctatus | reverse complement strand
TGCCGATTGCCTGCAGTGGTGCCAAATTCAAAATCTATAAGGATTTTTTTTTCTGTTGTAATGAGCCTTAAGGACGTGTAGAAATGTGTTAATAAGGAAGGGGATTTTCAATGTTGTGAAACGTTGCACGGTCCAGCAGGTTGATTGCACTTACGTACAAACACCTGCACTTTAATCCTGGTGAACATCTCGTAAAGTGTGCTTTTCGCATTAAGTGAAATTCCCAAAATTTGAGCGTTCAAGTGGCCACCTTTCGAATTAGCTGATTGCATTTGTGGTGCGCTGGTGGCGAGCGGGTCTCCATCATCGGGTGAGATGCAACATGTTGCCGAATGAAATAATTTCTAGTGATTCAATCAATCTTTCTCAAAGGTTTCTCTTTCAATCTCCGCTCGTCTTCCTCGGATGCTGCGTTGCCATGGCAACCTGAATAGTCGTTAGCTTAAGCGGAACACGTAGAGGGAGCGCAGGCAGCCTGAATGGAATATTGGCTTTAACACGCGTGTTTCTCCAATATATGACATTTTCGTCAATCGCTTTTCATGTCAAGAATCGAATCAAATGGATGGGGTGGGCCAGCGACTCCGGGATAAAATATTATCTGCGCAGGCAGGTCTATTTTTTTTTTTTTTTTTCTCCGAGCACCTTGGTAGAAAAGCTGTAGAAATTTTCTAATGCAAAACGATGGGTTTGCACGCATGCATGCCGAAACAGATCGAAACAAGCTGAAATCTCCACCCATTGAAATATTTTAGAAGTGTGCATAAATTTCGCGAAACGCATTAAGGCGATGTGGAATTGGAATCACGCTGTGAATCCGACGCATTTAACTTAACGCTTATCTGACTGTATCAGAAATCGATATATCGATACGAGCTAGCGGTGTCACCGAACATACAAGTAGTATGGAAATTAGCAAGTGTGATTCGCTACAATTTCACGGTAACCTGGGCTACGCTCGTGCATTTTAACCAGTATTTCTCATATTGAAAATTTTGCCAAATACATTTATTTACATGTATGTGAAATTCGACAAAAGAATCCCACTTTTTATATTTTTTCCCAAATATATTATTTCATGCAGCTTATTTCATGGCACTAAACTGTTTCTTCGGTTATACTGAGATCTCTTTCCTATTCTAAATGTGCACAAATGGTGCAAGCCAACTCTACTCGTCTAGTAGACAAGAAAGAATCTGTCTTTAGCTGTCGGAATTTATCCGTTTTATGTTTTTTGTTGTCGCATTTTCGATTTTTTCTTTCATTCCATTTGTTTCTGTCGTATTTTTTTGGTATTTGTCGTTTATTTTGCCTATCCTGGTATAACCTAACTTAAATTAATTTAAAATATAATTTGTACTCTCCCCCTTTAAACTTTATATGGAGATGTATAGTCGAAATATAAAACTTGATGAGCAGGAAATCTACCGCAATACAGCCGCAATACTTCACTTTCTCTATGCGCAATATTGATATAGCCAGTAAGGACGTTCGATAGCTTTTTTGGATCCACAATAAACGCGGACACTAATGAAAGGACGGATCCGAGTCTGTTAGTAATAAGCCATTAAGGATAACAAGATAAAGTAACGCAATGGGCCAACTGTGGCCACCACAAATGATTGAAATCAAATATAATCAAAGATCGTGTCAAGTCGCATCGTGGTCGTCTGTAACGATGGCTTTTTTATCCAATCACTGCCATGGTAATTGTAACAAGTGCAATGGACAAAAAAAGTCGAACAGGGCTAATTGCACCTCGTTGATTTTACTTTAGCAATGGCATAAAACCCGTTAAATCTCGAAGACTTGGTAACATCTGATGCATCCAGATCGATGGCCAGATTTAATTAAGGTTTTTTAAAGAACGTTTAGATGTATACATATAATGCTTAGTAATTTTTTTGTTACAACGACAAAAATATTATATAGGGAAAGGTACAGTACACTGTATTAAAGAGAATTTTACCGTTCATCTTTGCCGCAGTAGCATGCCATTTTTAAATCCAATTAAGAACAGAATGAAAATTGCAGAGTTAACCTAACCTTGCCTAACTTATCCTACCATAAACTGACCCAGCTGTCCCTTATACCGTCAGGCAGTTACTGTCTTCTACAACCTATGCTGGAGCGAGGCATGTACACTGTAAACCGTAAAGGTACAAATGCCGTTTTTTATGGGGTACAAATGCACATTTGCACCCCATATATCATATACATGTATGTACCCAAGGGGATGAAATGATTTCAATATACCCCTAGGAACACATGTCAAGGGTACATGTGCAATCAACATATGTACCCATAGGGTGTGTGTATAGTTTCAACACATATTTGTACCCTCAAGGTTACACATTTGTACTTTTAAATTCCGTTTAGAGTGTAGTATAGCCGAGTTGGTTTATTGTGGAATCTGTTGCAATTTAAAACAGGATTTGAAAATCTATCCATAGTATCGATCTTCTTTCGAGTGGGTAGACGGTTTTGAGTGATGTTTGCTGCGTTTCG
This sequence comes from Cylindroiulus punctatus, assembly GCA_034695085.1. NCBI lineage: Eukaryota > Metazoa > Arthropoda > Diplopoda > Julida > Julidae > Cylindroiulus > Cylindroiulus punctatus. The sequence continues at coordinate 13,668 of JAQFYZ010002631.1, read as the reverse complement.
AGCCACTTGTGGTTCATATGGTGGGCCGTAGCAGTTTCCATTTTTTAAGCCGCTGCAGATATGATGCCATATAGTAATTCGCAGCACTAACGAGATTATCTTCTTGTATATCTTTGTTTTAAGTGTTTTCCCGACAACTACTGCGAGCTCGCAATACGATATGGCAAGACGAAAAAGGCACATAGTAGTTTTCTTGTTCTAGCTAACACCCAGGCCTGCAGCAGCACAGGCTGGCGCATACAAAACATCGCATTTGAAACTTTTTTTGCCCCCGAAATAAATGCAAGCCCATGAAAGATGTCTCTTCTAACGGCATTTGTTACGAGTCTGTCTACTCGCCAAGTAATGAAGAAAACTCGGCGCTCCAGTTTTGCATAAACCCGTAAACTCCCCTACACTGTTGTTTCAGTTTTTCATTATTATTTCGTCGCGCAAGTTGGCGAATGCCATAAGTGATCTTCACTCTCCTTATTCTCTGGCACGCAGAGTAAATAAAAACCAACAGCCCAACAATTTTCAAGGGGTGCAGAAAAAGCACTCCCTAAAACAATGCATTATACATACATTATTGATCGCCGTGTGGTTGACTTTGTCTCAGACCACATGCTGCCAAGTGACGCTCTGGAAACGCTTCACCTTTTATTCCAAAATTTAAATAGATTGCTTGAGTCAAGGTCGAGACGTGCTCTTATCTGGAAATTCGTGGACTTCTCCGTGATCGATCAAGGCGGGGCTGTTGATTCCAAGTTGCTCAACATTGCCCGATGAAACTCACTTTACTGGAAAGTTGACTTCCAAATGAACTGCGGGCATTCAGACTGAAATAATGGGTTAAGTTCGTATTCAGATTTATCTCTAAGGAAACACAAAACATTCTCTCCAATAACGACATTAAAAGAGCGTGCTTTATGAAATTTATATATGCTAGACCACCCAGCCATTCATCTTGCAGTTTTAGACAAAACAGGTACGTGTAGTTGTAGTGTTTGAGGTCATTTTTCAGATTCTGCATATAATGCATCTCAATTTATAGCCAGTCCTAGACGATGGTAACATTCACCACATTCGATATAACTGCGACCTTTTATCTAAATGGCTATGCAATAGAATATAACGTTTGATTTCATAGAACAACACCAATCCTAGGTAACCATTCTATTTCATGTTATCTTTTGTTCACGCAAAATAAAATGCACGGAGAAACTTTTTGTCCTGGTCGATTTATGCAAATTTGCTTAACGTGCTCATGCATCTACTTTAAACATGGAAGGGCTATGAGGATCCCAGAACCGATTACTGCGACCACAAAGTGAACTGTATGTTTATGCACTCATACGTGTCATGGAATAATTAACTGGCATGGGCTTACGTGGCAAAAATATGCACAGTTCCTGAGTATATGCAGAGCAAAGTTTGGCACTGTTGAATAAACCAATTAAGTTAGCCGTTGGTAGCTTCAAGCTCTTAAGCAAATTTTGTTTAATGATAGGCTAAGAAATCTGCCAGACGATGTTTATTTAATTTTTAGAAAGGCTACGTGGTTAACTAACTAAACTAATTTGTAAGCTTTGTTTGCCTTTTACCAGATGCACAATTCGATGACGTTGGTAATGATTTTTCATACTGTACATGCATATACATATACCTGGGTGGAAAAGTTAAATATGGCCATATATGGGGCTATACACATGTATGCCATTTATGCATGCGTATTAGTATGTGTATGCAATTTATGGCCACGAAAAAGATCATAATGTTTAAGGGAACATTAGATGGTCATATTTGTCAAATGTGTTACAAGATTTCATTAAACACTATTTTACGCCACGTGGAATACGCATCTACAGTGTAAATATCAGCTTAAATATCGACAATGATACTTATATATATACATGTACATGTATATGGTCGAACAGGTGGACCCCAAAAACAATTATTTAGCTAGAAAGATAGTTGTGTACATATTACCTCTATACGTGTAAATACTATATTACTCTTGTATTTGCAAAAATATTCACTACATAATTACAGCAATAAATATTAATAAAACTGTATAAGTAATTTATGGTTGTGATTCCTTTTATTTTCTTTCTATTCGAGTTTGTTGCTGTTAATGTACGGCTCGTAATTAATACATGTACATACTATTTCCATAGATGCTATACGTCATACATGATTATCTGGCCCAAATTTAGTTTTTCCACCAGGATGGATTTTAGGGCAGCGTATGCGAATGATTTACTGGTTTTTGAACGTTATTTTCATATATCAGAAATGCCGGTTCAATGACACTAAGAAAGCACTTCGACGTGTTCATAATTTGATAAGGTTGTGCGCCACAAAGCGTCCCGGAAGTTTGTTTTATCGCTATGGCGATTTACCTAAACTGACGTTGGTTTAAAGTCACATTTTCAGTATAGTTATGTCTAAACTACTTCTTATCTTCAAAGTTTAAGCATTGTTATTTTTAGGGACTCTTGAATATTTTCATATTTGTTTGAGCGTCACGATATTGCTTTTCCCCACTCCTGTTCACAGTTAAATAAATACTTCTACAGTTTCGTGTCCTATACTTAATGTATCCAACTAAAGATTACTCCTTTGCAGATGCTTATGCAGTCCTGCATGATGTTATCATTTATTTATACTTGGATGAAGTGCACTCGCAGTTGTAAATTAGCTTAATGAGTCAATGTTACCAACATGTATCGAAATACACCGTTAACATGTTAGGGCTGAAAACGGAAGGCCGTGTATAGCGTTTTTTTATTGTTTTAGTTTAACCTCAAAATAAGGCCTGCATGCCTAAGACCAAACCTTTGAATTTCTTTTCCATTAGCATATTTAATAGCCAGCGTACTGAGCATAATTAAATTATTACATGAAGCTTAATGGATTAGTAAACAAGGTATTTGAAGCACTTTATTACCGCCTGTTTCACTCTCTGATTACATTAATCAGAGTTCGGTGGAAATGGGCTTTCATCCTGCTTTAATTAAATGTTTTGCTCCGTCCAGGAACTTAATAAACTATGTTTATATTTAAATGAGTTGGCCGAATTTTCCAAGGTTTAAATGCATCTGATTTATCCTAGCGGGTTGCTGCAGTGGTCCTTTTTCTAATTTGGTTTCCTCTTGCCTGGCAATCGATACAGTTGTTGAAATGAATAACGAAGACACCCGTGGTGAAAAAAGGCACATTGGGCAGACGCACTTAAGGCAATTCCATATATTTCATGAGAAAAAATGGTCGCACTGTTGCCGCCCATTAAAAATGGATGTAAAGTGTCTGGCATAACATAAGTAATCCTTGGCGAGCAGGAGTTAACATTCGAGTGTTCGAGAGATGTCATTGAAATCTATAAGGAGCCCAATTTTCAGTTTTAACTTTGTGAAAGTCGAAAATGTGGTTGTTTGATTTAGGTGAAGATTCTCGCTTTGATGCACGTGGATGTAATGAGTTAAAAATCACAAAATTCCTCAACAAAAATAACAAGGGAAATTTATTAATTGGATTACGGTGTGCTAGTCACCTACAAATACATGTACATGTACATGTATAAATATGTATGCGCCTAGATAGTCAGTTTCTCCTAACAGCTCGTAGGTTGGCAGTGATTGCCCCTTAATGGGGCAGCTTTGTAATAAATAAATAATATTAATAAATAATGTTAGGCAAAAGTATTAACCGGATACTTCCCTTCAAATACATAAAGAGGACGTACATAGGACAGGTGTCATCCTTGTCTACTTACTATATTAGACTTGACAATGCTCATGGTCTGCATTAATGGTATTGTGTTCATGATACAAGTACTAAAATGTAATATTTAAAAAAAAACTTCAAGTATTTGAAGGATGCGATCAGATTTATATGTAAAAGGCAATTCCGTTGGGAGTGTACTGGTGCAATTTAGTCACATTGACTTCCAGATTAATTGCCAGATCATGAACACCCATTCTGAATGCCGGTATTGTTTTCTCTGTCAAGATGACAGATAAACACCATGTAGTTTCCATTACCCTATTGACGAAAATCGTTTGATGGCACGCATCGAGCGTTTGGATTTGTCATAAATCTTTCAATTTCCCCTTTTGGACGATCTTCCCGATGCATCTTGCAGGGGTTTGTGCTGACTTCAGAAGGGTATATTGAGCCCGAGAGTTATCTGGGGCTGGGCACATTCCCCCCTGTGCCCGCCAAATGTGTGCCCGAATAATTATTGCCCGTTATCGAATTGCCATTATCGTAAAATCCGCCACGTCCTCGCTATCACGATGGTGTAAAAGTGGATTGGAAAAATGTAAAGCGCCACTTTGCAAAGGCCTTATCGCCAACGGACCATTATATTTTCCAAAGCATCCATCCCGGCTTCCGACGTCCTCCACTCCTCCCAGCACTCGCAAGTTCAGTGACGTCATGACCGGCCATTACTTCCGTCAAATGGACTGATCGATGATGGTCGCTGTCTGGGTCGTCGTCTATCCACCAAGGCTAATCAGAGTCAAAGACAGGACGAGCGTTGGGGTCACCAATTGAGATCTGCGAGATTTTGCGAGGCAATTTCGCCCAAAATGCTCTCGTACGATCCCTCCGCTGACCTCTGTTGACCTCTGGCCATTTGCATCTGACAACCGCCCAAGGGGGCAGGGAGAAAAGCGCCAAGTTTATCGCTTTTTCCGCTTCAACCCACCGAATAAAATTCATTGGAAACGCAACGGACCATGGAAGGGCCTGTCTTGGTCAAGCAGTTTTGCCCGACGACGGACCAAAAGTCCTAATAGCCCAGACAGATGTTCATTTAATGCCGCGACGGAATGGAAGGCAGTTTTAAACAACTGCAAATCTAATAGATACTGAGGATGTTCGGTAATCGATGAGGATGGAAGAAACTGCCTCTGTGGCCAAATAGTCGACTTAAACGGTCAGTTTATTTCGGGGATACAAGAAGCTCGGGCCTGTCATGTCGGATCAATAAGAGAGAACTGATTTTCAGAAAACTCAACTGTTCCATAAGCCAAGCAGTATTTGCACTCTAAACAGAAGAAGTACAAATGTTGAACCTTAAGGGTACAAATGTTTTGAAACTAAGCTTATATACACACCCTATGGGTACATATGTTGATTGCACGTGTACCCTTGACATGTGTTCCTAGGAGTATATTTAAATCATTTCATCCCCTTGGGTACATTCTAGTATATGATATATGTACATTTGTACCCCACAAAAATTGCATTTGTACCTTTATTGTTTACAGTGTGTGATTAACAAATGCGCAAGCACATAACTAGTGTTATACTTGCTTTCGACCACAAATGAGCGTCCCCCATAAAAAGTTGCTATACGTGATAATGGCAGTGTAACCTGTCATAAACGAGGTATACAGGGGTCTCATCTGACTACTGCACTTAAAATCCTTCTTTTTCAGCTGTTTCTTTTACAAACTTTCGCCTACGACATACTTTGAGAATGTTTAACGTTGGCAAACATTTGGTTGGAGAAATGTGGATCCATCTGGTATTGATAAGGTTTCTAAAAATGCTGCAAATGTTGTAAAAAAATTGCTGCAAAAATAAAAAAAACACAAAATATTTTCACCATGACTTGCCACACTGTCCTTATCAATTTTTTCCATATTTTAACTTTTGATCGACTTTAGGAGGAGGGAGGGAGCAGATTTATGCCCCAGGATGTATATTCAATGACTGGCATAGACCGAAGCTCACGTGTACATGTACACCAGTGGATACTGTTCCAAAATTCGAGTAGTAAAGGGTTTGATCCTGCAACTCATCGTGCCATATACGCTCGTATCCAGTGAGTAGTGTCCTCTTCCTTTAGGAAAGGTATTTTCTCGTCAATATTCACGAGACCAGAGTTGTCTCGGCCGTCGTTAAATAATACGAGCGAACCAATGCTTTCCATTTGCTGCTGTCAATGCATTCATGTGCCCAGCCACCCATGTTATCACAATAAAAGGGAAGGGAAATTTAGCCTTAGAAGTTTATCATTGCCCGCTGTCAGCGCTTCAATTTCAATGCGAAATTCTCGTGGCTATCCGCGCTATTTTATCACCAGAATCGTCTTCAAAGGCCTCGATCACCCTTCATAACCGCATTATGACTTATAGATATTTTTTTCACGGAGCATTTTAAGCGGCTGTCAGCGTTCTCACTGCGCCTAAGATACTTACCCGGCAAACTGTCAACTCGATTATGAATGAGGGATCGACATCGAGAAAGCCTGAAAAGGCAAAAATATTGGCCAAATAGTGTGCGAAGCGCCAAGACCTCACTGTATTTCATACTGTTCCACGCTGTGACTAAAAACACACACAGTGTTATATAGTAAATTAATTAAATAATACCTGCTTTACATTAGCAGCAAGTATATGCAGGAATAGATTACTAAAATACATGTACAAATATATGCACTGATGTTGAGATATATTATTTATTTAATGGCATCTGTTCGAAAATGTCAACTTTCAGAATATTAAGCATTGAAAAATTTAATAACTTGTTCGATCTGTTAAGGCTGCGCCACCAGGAGACAGATTTTATGGCAAGTTGGGCAGGAATTGTAATGTTAAACTCTTATTTGCTTTTTTTTAGGGGAGTTTTATTTAACTGCATTTAAATCTGCATGTAATCGTAGTACATAAATTCTCAAGAAACTGTGCTGTTTCATAAAGAATTTGTGGGACGATTTCTTATTGAAACGATGCAATAAAGAAGATAAACGACTAAGATATCTCATTGTAGGTGGAAGATGAAAGGCGGCGGTATAATTTGTAGTTTAATATTAAAGGGCGGGAGATCTATTTAATCTCCGGAGAAATCTAATTTGGTTTCATCAGAGAACTTGAACCTTTCAATGGCATCCAATAATGCACCTATTTACATGTACGTTGCGCTGCGAAATGGTAAATTTCTGGCGATTTTGACAGCTCCGGATAAATGTTGATGCATGTACTCTTCGTGCTGTTATCACTCTTCAATATCAATTTTGCGTTTAAAATCCCTTGTTTTCCAGTTTACACTCCGCGGTGGATTTTTGTTTGTTTGAAAACTCTTGTGGCTAACGGCTCGTAGACTGGCAGTCATTGCCTGCTTTAGGGCAGGAAAAATAAGGAAATTACATTTTAGGTTAGTTTAGGTTAGCCATAAAAAGCTACGAAAATATGGCAGTTGTGATTCTTGTATAGTTGGCAAGTACGTTGTATATGCACAAAAAATTTACGACAGGGTATAGCAAAAATTAATTAGCGGTCATGCTAATCACCAGTTGAGGCGCTGAATGACACAAATTTAAACATTAAAATATCATGATAACCAGTTGCACAGTGTCATAGCACATTTACTGTCTTCCGTTTAATTGTTAATTTGTCCAAAATAGCCTATTATTATGTATTACAAGGATTTATTGTCTTATTATTAAGTCTTTCCTGATCGTGTAATCCACGAGGTTTATCCTCCTCTTTGGTAATTTCGCACTCGCATGACGAATTCCCATTATTTAAATTTTTTTCTTTTGGGTTTTGTTTTTCTTTTGGGCTTCGATAGATGCTCAAGTCCATGTTCCAAGTAATCGGCTTTGGAGATCAGAGATTTTTCCAGCTCTGCAGATTTCGTCACTAGCAACGCCCCTTGCCACGTTGGGTAATTTAATTTGACAACTTCTGGAGTTGCGAATGATGGGGCAATTGTGGGGACCGTGTTGGCTTTTTGCAGGGCTCGGATGGACATTTGAAGTCTTTCCCGCATACCCAAGAACAAGGTGTTTCCGCCTGCCAGGACCATGTTTCCGTAGAGCTCTTTCTGCAGGTCGGGGTCGTGTTTCTGGATGGTTTCGAAAACCACTTTTGAGATTCCTCTGCCTCCTGGTCGTTTTCTCACCATGTCGAGCGATGGATGAAACAGAATTTCTGTGCATTGGATTCTTTCGACGTCGAACTTGATTTGGTCAGCAGGTGCAGGTCCAGTGGGATAATTGGCAGTGAACTTGGCTTCGTTCTTCACATCGCTCTTGTAGTTCAGGGATACCTTGCACATGGTTTCTTTGATTTCTCTTATGAGATCGTAGTTGAAAACCTTGCTTTCGTTCATTTGTGGGGCGAGTAGAAGACCCAGATAGTTAGTAACACTCTGTCAATCAATGAAAGTAATGGCGAAACAAACTCTGAGTTAGCAATATGTAGGCTATACCACTTACACACTGTAAACCATAAAAGTACAAATGCAGTTTTTGTGGGGTACAAATGTACATTTGCACCCCATTATAGGACTTGGGTACCTTTTCATTAACAAATGACCCACATCCATGTATGCTAATGACCTTCACCGTGGAATGTATGCATTTGGTCATCTTCTGTACCCTTGTGGTTTTTGCAAAAATTAGCAAAAATAACAAAAGAAAAAGAAAAGAAAAAATAAATGCAAATTTACTTTGGAGGTACGTTTGCCATGGGCATATGTACCTGAAAGTGTTAAAATAAGGTACAAATGTATGTACCCAAAGGGAGTAAATGATTTTAATATTTGTACCTCAAGGTACAATATGAATGGGTACAAATGTGGACTCATATGTACCCCTAGGAACACATGTCAAGGGTACACGTGCAATCAACATATGTACTCATAGGATGTGTATATAGTTTCAAAACGTTTGTTCCCTTAAGGTTCAATATTTGTACTTTTTCCATTTAGAGTGCATTCTTCATCTCAAAGACTCAAACATTATACAAACGTACAATAAACGGATGTACTGCATGCAGATACAGATAAAGTATGCATTGATAAATATTGAAATATGCTACAGAATAGTTCATGCAGCAGTATGTGCACAGCCTATTTTTAATTCGAGCCTACTTTTCTAGTTAGTGTACAAGAATGGCAATAGGTTATAACATTCGCAATTTAACGAACGTAAAAATGTCGATGGTTTTACATTAAAAAAAATACCTTGCCGCCCAGTGCTGTGCTCTGAACCATCGTCTTATCTATTTGCCCATCGACAATTGGAACGACTTGGGTTATTTCTTCTCCGCTGTCTATTACCAGACCTGTGCTTCTGTCTGCAAATCGCAGTGCCAGCGCTGAAGCATCGCCAATGTAGACACCCCCGAATTTGTACTTTTCAAACATGTACTGCAGGGTCTTGTTTCTGTGGGAGGAGGGTGTCAGGGTGGGTTCGGCCAGAAGAATGTTGCGATCCCTGTACTCCCTGAGTTGCATCACCTCTTGGAATGTGTGAGACCAGAGTTTCTCCATGCCATCCCAGTCCTCCACCATTCTCTTTTGAATGGGGTTACTCACGAAGCAGTCAATGGCAATGTCGATGTTCTTGGCTTCCTTGCCTACATAATAGCTTTTCCTTGACATGGGAAGATTCTTCACATTTCGGTTTCTGGCGACTGCTGAAGGGATCACACTCGGTTCCTCGTCGATCTCGAGACCGTACTTGAGTCCGAATGACCCGGCATCTAGAATGACGGCTGGGGGCTTGTGGTACATGATTTCTGATACCGATGCTGGCTTACATCCAAACTTAAGATTTTGAGATAAGAAGCAATATACTACTTTTTGATGAACAATTTGGACGACGAATTTTGCTTTGAAATATGTTCCATGTCAGTAATTGTGAATCACCAATATTGGAATTATTAGCATGCAGCATGTGTGAAGGTTGGCACGCAGACATTTCCACGTGATCAGCCAAATTATGGCCTCCGTATGGAGACTTGCTCACACCTCTAATATTCCCTCCACACTAAGCACAAAAATTATTCAATTAACCTAGTTCAAAATCTTCCTGGATGGCCTCAAATCCGAAAAGCACCTTCTTGGATTCATGAAATCAGCCCGGAAACCCATGAAACCAGCTAGGTTTTCAGCTTGGTTATTAAACTAGTTTTTGTGCATCATGCACTCTAAACGGAAAAAGTACAAATGTTTTGAAACTATATACTCACCCTATGGGTACATATCCTGATTGCACGTGTACCCTTGACATGTGTTTCTATGTTTATATTGTACCTTGAGGTACAAATATTTAAATCATTTTATCCCTTCGGCTACATATGATATTTGGGTTGCAAATGTACATTTGTACCCCACAAAAACTGTATTTGTACTTTTACGGTTTACAGTGTATGTGCATCAGTGTTCAAGTTCAGATATAGACAAGCAGTACTTCAGAAACCCTCATTTTTATTACTTACAATCAAACATTCTGCCCTAACCAGTTGCTCGTCCATACTCCAAGAAATCTTGTTTTACCATAAATAATTTGCCGGGGTCCATGTGTTTCGCCAGCAGGGCAGCTCCTGTCCATGCTGCATATTTCGCATATGGGGTTCTCAAAGATGGAAACCTGGCTTTGGTGTATTCATGCTTTGACTGCCTGGCAAGCAGCTCTCTATTAAGCCTTTCCTTGATGCCCTTAAATTGCGAGCTGCCCCCGGCCAAAACGATGGTCTCGTGCATGGAGTTTCGCACGTCTTTCTCGAAGCCCATCAGGGCGGCCATCACCATTTCTGGAAGGCCTTTTTCCTCCCTCATGTTCACTAAGGCAGGCTGAAACAGCGTTTCTGGACAACGAAACAAGTCATCGGTCTTGAATTTAAACTTGCTATTGTCCGGCAAGTAGATAGTTGTCTTTGAGACGGACTTCCAGAATGATGTCTTTTTGGCTTCTTTGCGGTAGTCGATGGCCACAGTGCAATGCTGCTCCTTGATTCGCTTGGCCATTTCGAAGGTGATGCCACCCACTGGAGCTGTGTTCTGTTCTTTGAGCGCCTTTTCGACTAAGAGAGTGATGTCCTGTTGAGTGTATTTCACAATGACATTGCAGGCTTGATCAAATCAAAAATATATTTGCACTTTCGAGCAAACTTTAAGGGAGTGGGACTCTGTTCTGACTCTAATTGTATAATGAAACAAGTATATGCCTTTGAACTGCAACTTACCTTTCCGCCAATGGCCAATGTCTGTAACTTGTCTGTCATAGCCCTGCCGAAACGTACCGGCACCACTTGGGTCAGCTCCTCTCCAGCGTCGATGACCAAGCCGGTCAGTTGCTCAGCAGCTGCCATGGCCAGTTCGGATGACTTGGCTACATGCACCGCATCAAAGCCGAACTTTTCGAACATTATCTCCAACGTTTTACCTCGGTCTGCTGATGCCGCAAAATCGCTTTCACTCAGAATGATACTTTGGTCCTTGCCGCTTTTAATGCCCAAAAGTTCGTTGATGGTAAACGACCACAGTTTCTCCATGGCGCCCCAGTCCACTATTCGTCTTTTTACTATTGGCGTTAGGGCGATGAAGTCTTTGCGTTCCTGAAGCTCCTTTCCAACGTAATATTTGGAAATGTCTTTGGAATGTCGTCCAACTATAGGTGATATGACTTGTGGTTTCTCCTCGTTGGGGTAGCCATACTTTATCTCGGCTGTACCAGCGTCGATGATAGCGGTAGCGCTTCTCAACACCAATTTTGGCATCTGAAGATATTTTTATTGGCTGTATTATATTTACTGTATGTGCAAAGTGCTGAGCCGTACATGTGTTTCAAACCATCGATAGTTTCTACGCTGGTATGCATACACATTTAGACTTCAATTCTGAAACATTTATCCTATTTTTTCAATGATTGTGATTTCTTAAAGATTTGGAAGACGTACTTACTTGAAGTCAATAAGTTAAGCCATATTTGGTAAACTGTATCACGTAAAAATTTTGAAGTTCAAAATATCGATGAAAGGTTCTCAAAGCTTCGAGCACGTGTTGTTAAATATCACACGCCAAACATGTGCGTTGGTGTCACGTGCCCATGACATCCCATGTGATGGCAAATGTCGTCACCCCATAGATTAGGCATGGTGTGAGTTCTAAAGTGCAATATCCCATGTTTTCATTTATTTGGTACTGAAAAATGTCTAATTTAATACATTGGCAATAGGTCCTTTACCGCTGATTGTGCAGCGCATTGGAAGGCATCAGCACTTAGATTCAAATAGAAATGATAGAATGCGCATTTTTGAAGCTCAAATGCGGTGTCTTGACAGATATTGAACGCACTTCAGTTTTAAGTGCAGACTGATGTCGAAATAAAGATGCAATTTTAGCAGGCAGGAGAGGGAAAAAACTGTGTCGAGCCTTGCACATGCGGCTGCGTGAGATTTATTGTCTAATATTGAATGTTCTGAAAATACTCGCGAAATAGATTTAGACAGGATGGATTTTTGAAAGCGTCGAAATAATTCGCGCAACATTTATTTTGACTGTGTCAGTATTCAGTATTGCCTGAAAACGTGGTTATTCCAACACTAGTTTGCTTCCATAATTTGCTCACTATCAAAGATCAAGCTTGCCTAATGCAGTCTCTTAGCATGAAGCTCAACATGTACAGGTGTACAGTATGTCGTATTCCAGCGCCACTTTGCATAATCCTCCTTCATTTTCTTGACCTGGTCGAAATTCATCATCAAATTCGACAGTGCGTCCAAACTGCATGATTGCAGCTAAATAGGTCTACAGTGTAGTTGATGTTCTAGAAAATACAATAAAGCAATCTTGTAGCATGGCAATAATGCAATAATGAGTAGGAGTAGTAGCTGAGTGAAACATGCTTGATGGACTGTCGAATTTATATTTGATAGTGCTTGGCAAAGGTTAACGAAAATTGATGGACAGCAGATGCTGAGTAATTTTACCTTGACATTGCATCGTAGTTGTTGCTACTCGTTTATAGAAATACTGCAGTGACTTTACCTGCACAACGTTTACCTTGTCCACAATCAAGAAAACAGCAAATTGGCATCAGGTTGCCTTAGCGCATGCCTATTATATTCACCCATATATATTATATATATATTATTATGCAACGCCAAAGTTACTTACGTTTTGTTTCCCTGCAAAAACCATAGGTGAGAAGCGCGGATTGGTGTAAAAAATTCTTTTTGAAAACAACTAATTTTCATTAAACTAATTTGTTGTAGTCGTTACTTAAATTGTCAGATAAAGTATCATTGGACGAAAATGTGCAGTGATGCAATGCTCACGGTCATAATCTTCAATTATCGCCCCTTTTAATCTCAACTTAAGCTATAATGGCATTCGATGCAATCGACCATAATTGAATTTGTAATCTGACCCAATGTTGTGTTTTCGCAAGGTGCTACTTCCGTAAAATACTTCTTCCTCTTAAACGCTCTAATTCAGTTAATTTAGAAGAAGTTGCTGCGCCACTTGATTGGACAGCTTTTTTTCCCACTGTTTCTATATTGGTTTCAGAACCCTTGTTTTCTAGTGGATACCCCACTTGATTTGTTGATTTATATATTTTTATGAAGCAAAGTGTGCATGAACAGCATATCATGAACGGCAGGAAGACTGATTTTATTTTGAATTATTATTATATATTATTATATTATATTATATATTATATATTATAAATTATTATTTATTTTGATTTATTTTGAAGGAAGCTGATTTTATTAGACATGCCACAACAATGTTTAAAATGTAAGTTCTGACATACATTATGGGAATCAATGCTATTGCATACGTCCAGTGATTTTCTGCATGTGAGGGAACACCTTTAAAAGTTGTTTCGAGCATTAAGTACCTGGGGATCATCATTACTGATGATATGCGCTGGAATAC
>JAQFYZ010002630.1:0-16180 GCA_034695085.1 Cylindroiulus punctatus | reverse complement strand
ATTTCCACAGATACATTTTCCAGAATATACAAATTTGTCACGCAAAATGTTTTTTTAATGTCCTCGTAAAATTTATTATTTCACAAATAAATTTTACGAGCGATGTTCAACGCTACGATTTTTTGCTAAAACTCAAAACAAAACCGTCTCCCTTTCACAGTAGCTACATTTATGAAATGATAAATCGTTTTCATACCTTTTTAAAACTATTTTAAAAATGAGTTTTGAAACAGTAAATGTTTAATAACTGATGCTTTGCGTCCCCAGTCGCTAGAAAACTGTTTCAGAATAGTCGCTAAATTTGCTAGAAATCTCAATATATTTTTTCTAAAACATAATAATTACCCAAATTCTCAGTAATTCTCAATTATCGTGGGATAAATTTCGATGAAAATTTATTAAAACATGCAGACTGCAGCCAGATAATTAAAGCCAAAACAATAAGTATTTTGCCGGACAATAAAGTACTTTTTTCCGCCGGCATATTATATTGACCGATGAAGCCGAAACTGACATAAATATTGAGACAATGAGCGAGTTTGGAATTTGCCAGCCTGTGGCTTCAATTTCTAGCAAGTTTTTCCCTGACTCTCCCTGACCATTCCTTTTGAAGCAACCGCTTCATGCTTTCCCGCAACATTACCACGGATTACTCGCTGGGTGCTTACGTGACAATCGGTTCCTCCTACCTGCTATCTTACGCATGGCCTCTTCGATCTGCGATCCGGCATACTCGAGTTTCTCGTCGCAGTGCTTGACGTTCAGCTTGGTGGTCTTGATGATTTCCTTGAACTCGCACAGGTGGTGTCCGAGCTCCTTGTCGTCGGTGCCGCGCGCCTCCCTTATCTTCCGGAAGACCTCGCCCGCGTCTCTCACCCCGTTCTTGATTTCCGGCAGCTTCTCCCTGATGAACGCCAGCGACATCTCGATGCTCTTGCGAGCCAGCCGGAAGTCGTCCTCTTTGACTTGCAGGAGCTTGTTGGCCAGGCCCAGGAACAGATTGACCACGAAGACCCCGGTGGTCACCTGCGTAAAGTTAACCGCCAAACTAAGAAGACCTGGGGACAAAAAAAACTGGATTTAGATAATACAGTCAAACCTCGTTATAACGAATTACTGTTATACGAACAGTATTTCCAATCCCCGTCACAGTCTATACAGAAATAATGTTAATTTATACGGTTATAACGAACAGATTTTCGAGTTCCGATGCACTAAAGTCACCGAACATCACTCGCTAAACCCATTTATCAGCTCACAGAAGATGCTGTCAAGATGTCATCGATCCGATGACAGACTTCCCATTGCGAGACAGTCCCATTTGCATTAAACATTATTTCAAATAACTTTTACTCGTAAGTGTGCGGGGTAGTTAAGTGTCAATGAAATTTCGACATCCTTCTCATTCAGACTTTTGACACTTTTGTACACTTAGGAGAAATGCCGCGAAAGAAATAATAACCGATCTTCAATGACAGATTATTTCAAATAAATCACCACTGTGCCCTCAGAAAAGTTGTACAATACTGTACAAAAAAATGTTTTCAAGTATAAATACAATTTATTTTTAAAACTCATATTTTTTCTGGCAACTGATATAACGAACTACGGTTATAACGAACAGATTTTGGTGGTCCCATGCAATTCGTCATAACGAGGTTCGACTGTATTAAAAAAACAAGATCGTTTAGTTATTTGATAATAAATTGTTTTGGGTTCATGAAACCAGCCTCGGAGGTTCTTCTATACCGCGATACGCGATGTCTACGACTGCAGGTCATGCATGTAAACCTGTCGAATTGACACCAGTGTCCACTAGAGGGTCCATGGTTAAAAACAGAGGACCTTGTAAGGCATAGTTTCTTATATTTGAATTGAATTGCGGTCAAAATGCTGTTCGTAAAAGATTTCTAATATTACTAGGACTACAGTACAGGACTAAGACGGTATTAATCCTAACTATAGTCAAACCAAGAAGTGATGGAACTGGGTGAAATGTGCCGACCAATAGGGTCCAACCGCCTGTTGGCGATTGTTTTAGCCTAGTTGCGTACAATCAGCACCGCTGAACGGACTTTCACCAACTGAAGAAACACGGAAGCGCTAACCGACAAGCCACATCTCTCCGATTAGCTGTCCTTCAGTTCCATCACTTCTTGGGTCTACTATAGACACCAACACGACTTTTACTCAATTCAAGCCTGATAAAGCCTGTTTACATCACTTCACCCGCACGACTCCGTCATACGTAACAGAAATCTGCAAGCAAACATCATAAGTATATCGAGCATTATCAAAATGACCACAAGCACATCACACTACATGTTACATGTACTCCAATGACCCTCTCAAAGCCCGGTATTTTATGGATGGCCCTTGGCTCAGCGCGTGCTATGACGTCACAAGCTCGCGCGAGCCAGGGGTCGTCCATAAAGACCGTCCCAGTTTGACAACTGGCATTTTCAGCCAATTTTGAAGCAATTTCGCTGTCGATTGCTCACCCAGCTGGCTGGAGTACTTGTTGAAGAGGTCGGAGGCGTTCCTGCCGAACGGCGTCTCCAAGAAGGCGCTGATTTCGTGCAGGGCGGTCCTGACGATGTGCAGCAGACTGGGCTGCTCGGAGGCGGCCGGGGTGGAGCCGTCGCCCTCGTCGCAGCTACCCTGCCTGCCGACCACGCTGCTCTCGTCCACCGACTCGATGATCTTCTGCAGCTGCAGCACGAAGCCGTGCACCTCCTGGCGAAACTTTTCGCAGTCTGCCTCAGTCAGGCTGGACGAAGTCTGCGAGCGCGCCGAAACGCTGCGCGACGACTCGTCCGGGCTGCTCTCGGAGGCGGCGGACGGCGAGCCCACGGTCGACACCATCTTACCTGGCGAAAATTTCAAATAAATACTGCGAAAAACGCGGAAAATAGAGGGAAAACCAGTTAGGCCTAACTGTCTGTCCAACTTCGAACATTCGATTCGAAAATGGAACGGAACAAAATGGCGCCGGTCTACGGAGTCCCGCACTGACCTTCCCTATGAGCGAGTGAACTACGGAGTCTCGCTGGTGTCGCCTTCTCTGACGCCAAGCAATGTGGGGGCGTTCAAATGTTCACTAAGTTTGCACCCTTCACATTCATTTGGAGAAATGTGGGCTAAAGCTGATTCAGTGAGATACTAGGGAGTCAAAACAACGAGAATCTGAAAAAAAAATTTAAAAAAATAACATTTTTAAGGCCCATTGAAAGTGCGTAGTGACTTTGGGGACACCCTGCAACATATTAAAATATTTTTGTTGTTGTAAACATTAAGAGGGACTCGCGTTTTATTGGTGGAAAACCTTTGACAACTCGTGGAAATGCATGTGATATTAATAAAAACGATAATTGTTTGTTTGACTTTTTATATCGCTTTATGAGCGATAGATGGCAGCACTTGCCGTCTGAATGGGAACATAAGAGATCTAGAGATCTCTGCTAAGAATTTGGAAAACTTCTAAAAACGAAATGTCTTTTAATTTATATACTGCAGGAACTTACTATCGATATAAACTTCGAATTAAAGCATTTAGTTTCATTTGAAATTATCATACCTGTCCAAAATTACGTAAACTCAATTGCAAAAACATCACTTTCAATGGGCTATAACCCAAAATATGACGTCAAATGGGATGCGAAATGACGTCATCTAGTCGATTCGTGTTGTCTGGGTACTTCTCCGCATCATATGCATATGGAAACTAGAATAAACAAGAAAATTTGATATTTGAAAATTGGCGGGTTTTTCTATTGAGAATGCCGCTGGTAGATGGCGCCACCGTCTCCGTGGCAGCCACGCGCGCTCGCTGTGCGGTGGCGCCATCTGTTGCATAGCGTGAACAACATCCATTTTAATTCATCACAGAAACCAGTAAAATAACATTTAAGTCATTTGCTGTTCATTATAATACAGAGATACTTGTAATAAAAGAATAGATTTTATTTCAACATGCGAAAAAGGATGCATTTACCAATCATTTAATTCTAACACGCATCTTACTTTAAGTTGACAATCGAAATGTAGCTTTCCAAAAATTATAAAAAAAGTGCATTGAATTGCATTGAATTGAAATTTTTGCTGTCCATCACTAGAGGTACATTACTTCAGTCGAGTTGATTTCAATATCAAACTAGCATCACTTTCATCGAATCTTCTGCCGCAAAAAGATTCCGCCGCTAGAGAGCGCCGTGTGGTGAAACAGCTCAGCGCCATAAGGCGGAAACATGTCGCAGCTGAAAAAATCCCAACAAAACTTTTGAGTGATGTCTATTTGATGACATCAAACTGCATTTGCCCTTCAGTAATTTCACAACCACAACCCAAAATGGAGAGTGGGCGTGGCCTAAATCCATAAAGTCTGTCATTGTTATTTATGGAGGCTCCCGCCGCTCTTATAAATCGCTGAACGGGCGAATTGTGTCGCTATAAAACGCTGACGTTTTGCGAATAGGGGTGAAAACGACAGCCTGGGGGGAGGGGGAGGGGGGGGTGGGTAGGGGGTCTGCCATAAGTTACCCTTTTCAGCAAACGTAGGCGAAAATGGCCTAATGACGTACTTAGCGGAACCCGTTGGCGAAATTTATGGGCAGCCCCTTTCGAGCAAGGTCAAGGCTCCCATTGGACCAAATGTAGCTTGGGACCTTCTAGGCTGATAGGAGGCGTTAGAAACCAAAAAATAAGTCAAGGGCCTTATTTTGTGTTTGGATGCCCCTTCGAGCACTGGTGCTCGCAGTGTTTGCCGCCATTCAGGGGCAGCGAGTGGTTTTCAGTTAATCAAATATTTTTGGCTGAAAATATTGAAAATATGAGCTCGACAGTGTTATTTGCTAAAGGGCCTTGTGAACTGTGACCTTAAGGTCATCGTGCAAATGGTCACTCCTAAATGTAAATTAATCTGACTATTCTGTGAAGGTTTTAATTTATATTTAATTAATCAAATTTAATTGTACAATTCAATGTAAATATCATATTTAATGTAAATAATGCGAAACAAGGTTGCCCCAGAAATTCAGCTTCGACTTCTATGACTTTTCCCTGAATAATCCAGGTTTTAAAACAAATTACCCTGACGATTCTGTAAAGGTTTTAATTTATATTTATATCTAATTAATCAAATTTAAGTGTACAATTCCATGTAAATATAATATTTAGTAAAAATTATGTGAGACAAGGTTGCCCCAGAAATTCAGCTTCAACTTCCATGACTTTTCCCTGAATATTCCAGGTTTTAAAACCAAATTACCCTGACGATTCTGTAAAGGTTTTAATTTATATTTATATTAATATTTAATTAATCAAATTTAATTGTACAATATAAATACAATATTTAATGAAAATGTGTGATGAAATGTGTTTGTACCAAACCCAATCAATTCCCTTTTCCATACGTTCAATAAAATTTATTATTGTTATTATAAATTAAATAAATGCAATGCTTGCCCCTTGTATGGTGGCAAACATTGCATGCACGGAAGGTATCAGTGATTGCCCGCCATAAGGGGCAGCTGAAAATTACAAAGCATCATAAATTGTAATTAAATAACATTCTAACATCACCTAATAAAAAATATGAATCTTCCCTATTCAATGTCGCATTTGCATGTGGGTTCATTCAGTTTATTCAGTTTTTAAACCGAAAATCGACGACTTATCATCGACAAAATCCTAAGGTTTCAGTGTTATTTCAACCAGTTTGTCAATTTTAATTGTCACTGTGTTTTATTTAAATTTGGTAAATAACTGTAAATTTACCAAAACCAGAATACAACATAATGGGTACCACATGATGGTCGTTGATTTCATGCGTGGTTTCACTGCACTTTAAAAAAATCCTTGCAAGTTTGATAAAAACAACAGAATTCACTGTCATTTTCTGAGACCTGTTTGCAAAAGACATCATTTTATTTGATTTGGGCTAGTTTGCAATCAAATGCAATTTCACCCCAACACATGTTACACATGTTGAATTTCCACCCTGATCATTTCCGTTATATCAACTACGATAGTGTCAATATATATAGTGACAATACAACAGTGACAGTATAAATGTAATCAAATATTCGGATTTTGGTGCATCAACACATGAATCCGTCAATATTGCACAATCAGGCCCATTGTAAGTGATTTTTTGCAATTGGATGTTCATAATTTTGTACAGATAAGATAATTTCAAATGAAATTAAATGTTTTAATTCGAACATTTAGTTTCATTTGAAATTATCTTATCTGTACAAAATTATGAAAATCCAATTGCAAAAAATAGTAGTTCCTCGCAATCGCAATCGATAGTAAGTTCCTGGACTATATAATTTCGTATATATTTCGTTTTCAGAATTTTTCCAGATTATTAGCAGAGATCTCTAGATCTCTTATATTCCCATTCAGACGGCAGGTGCTGCCATCTATCGTCCATAAAGCGAAATAAAAAGTCAAACGCAGAATTATCGTTTTCGTTAATATCACATAATATGCACAGGTAATACTAACAAAACTACATACACTGAAAATCCATTTCTATTAATCACTGAAGTCAGCAAAATAACATTTAAGACATTCGCTGTTCACCATAATACACACACATGGTTAATTCCATCAATCCACACATATGGTGTACTGACAAAATACTTACAATGAAAGCACATCCCTGTTCATGTTTACGAAAAAATTATTTTAATACGTTGATCAGGAAAGGAGAAATTGCATTTATTAATTTTATGCAGGATGTCCCCAAAGTCACAACTTGCTTTCAATGAGCCTTAATTAACAAAGTACGATGCCTAATTAACTCCGTATGTGCAAAAGCGATACCCAGGGCCCATAGCCACAAAGGGCTTCAATCAAAGGGCCCCAGAGTGCATGGGGCCGTAGAGGGTGCCCCGTGAGTGTTTCTTCGTCAATCCCATCTCCAGTTTGCCACAAAACCGCAAATCTCCGACCGCAAATAGGCTTATCTGGGGTTCCTTCCTGGGGCCTAAGGGCCCCACCCATCCCCCACCCACCCATTGAAACCCAGCGCCCGTTTTTAGCCCGCTTATTCAATCCGGTCCCAATTAGTCCCCGGCTTAATTGGCTTAATTGTTCCTGTTTTAATTACAATCTCGCTCCCCGGCAGCTCGGGGGATTTTCCGCGGCTGTAAACAAACAATTAGCCCTGGTGCGAAAAAAAAACTAATTAAAATAAACAAGAAAAGTTTATTAATAGCAGCGCGGGGTGGGCGTGGCCCGCGGCGCGCTCTCATTGGCCGGCGCTCGCCCCGCCCCGCGCGCCCATTGGTCCGCCGGTCGACCAATGGCGGCGCGGGGGGCGTGGCCTCGGCCGTTCCGCGCCACGCCAATGGCAGGCGAGGCGAGCATTCGAAAGGCGAGCGCCGCGCGTGACACAACGCCTCGCGCATTCTGAGAACGCGGCCACGTGATCGACCACTGTCCGCTGACACTGTCTACTGTCCGCCGCTACTGTCTGCTGTCGCCGTGGCAACGCGTTTGGAATTGTGAACGGCCAACCGACAACGCGCGCCGCTGGATCACTGTCTACTGTCCGCTGCCTACTGTCCGCGGCGACTGTCTGCTGGCTGCTGTCTGCTACGCGCGGCCAGGGCTGCGAGTGTGGGATTTTGAATGTAGTCGGAAAACTGGCGAAAAACCTGACCCCCGCACACGCGTGTGCGCTCGACCACTGTCCACTCTCTACTGTCTACCGTCTACTGCCTATTGGCCGTTGCCAACTGCTCGCCGATACACGACGCCCGGCTCGGATTTTTGGTAAAGTTTGACTGTTTGAACAACCCAGCACGGGCCGCTTGACTGTGTGACCATTGTCTACTGACCGTGAACTGTCACTGTCTACTGACCACTGTCCACTACTAGTATACACGGTGGTCATCTCATAGTCACTGCTTAGATTTCGGTACGTTTTGAACAACCCAGCACGGGCCGCTTGACAGTTGGGACTGCTGTCTACTGACCGTGAACTGTCACTGTTTACTGACCACTGTCCACTATCAACTACTAGTATACACGGTCGTCAGCTCAGTCACCCATGGCTTGGATTTTGATAATATTTTGATTAATTTACCGAGCTCGGGCCGCTGTCTACTGTCTGCTGTGAACTGTCTACTGACCACTGTACACTGACCACTGTCCACTACTAGTAAACACGGTCGTCACCTCAGTCATCCAAGTCTTGTATTACCATAATATTTTGAATGACCGAGCACGGGCCACTGTCTGCTGACCGTAAACTGTTCACTGTCTACTGACCACTAGACATTGTCCACTACTAGTTTACACGGTGGTCGCCTCATAGTCACGACTTGGATTTTGATAATACTTTGATTAATTAACCGAGCACGGGCCGCTATTACTGACCACTGTCTACAGTATACTGTCCACTACTAGTAAACACGGTCGTCACCTCAGTCATCCATGGCTTGGATTTCTACACTATTTTGAATAACCGAGCTCGGGCCACTGTCCACTGTCAAGTCCACCGCCCTCGGCCATGATGGGGGCGCAGGCGCCGGTGGCCTGATCTGATCCCGACTGTCCTCCGCCGTCCCGTCCACTGTCCCAGCGGCGATGCTGCTGCTTGACCCTTGCCCCATGTACGGTCCTCCTCACCCGTTGCTGGCCCGCTTCGGCCGCCCTCCCTCGGTCAGTCCGTACGCCTTCTTGGCCGCCGGTCACCCGCTGCCGTCCGCCGCCTTCGCCGACTACTCGCTGGCCATCGCCGCCGCAGCCTCGTTCGGCATCGTCCGGCCAGGGGTCAACGCAGCCGCCTTCGCGCAGCAGCAGCCGATGACCGCCGGCCGAAGCCCCTCGGTGCACCCGCCGGGCAGCCACGCTGACGACGACCGGGACGACGCCAAGAAAAGAGGTAAGCAAATCCGTGAAACACTAGTTTGATACCAGGGTCTATTTGCCTGTTTGGTATAGGAAGGGTGCCGACCATAACGGTGCAAGTGCCAAATATAAAAAATAACAAAAATAACCTATGACACATTAAACCGTACACTATAGTTCGATATCAGGGTCTATTTGGCATAGGAAGGGTGCCGACCATAACGGTGCAAGTGCCAAAAAAAAAAAAAAAAACTGCCTTGACTGCCATATGAAACCGTACACTATACTTCATACCAGGGTCCATTTGTCTGTTAGGTTTAGAAAGGGTGCCGACCATAACGGTGCAAGTGCCCCAAAAAAACAAGAAAAAAAGAGGTAGGCCAGGGTTCATACTCAAATTTACAAAATCATTTCCCTGACATTTCCTAACAACCCGAGTCAATTTCCCTGACTTATAAATCGTGTAGAAACTTTTTTTAAACCTGCTCATGAGAAAACTACAATGTTTATTAATACCAACTTTTGGAAATGGTCAGCAGTACTCTCAAAATAACTAATAAACGTGTAAAAAATTATTTTTTGGGTATTTTTTGGGATGAAATTTATTTTTCAATTTTATTTTGTTGAAAAAACTGTTATTTTCCCTGACTTTCCCTGATTTTACAGCAAAAAACGTAGTTTTCCCTGACTCTCCCTGACCATTTCACTCTTCCCTGACTTTCCAGGTGCGTATGAACCCTGTAGGCAACCCGTGAAAGCGTACACTATAGTATCAGGGTCTATTTACGTAGGAAAGGTAACAACCATAACGGTGTAAGTGCAAAATATAAAAACTGACAAAAATGCGCGGTTATTTTGTCTTGACTGTCCTATGACACATGAAACCGTACACTATAGTTTGATATCAGGGTATATTTGTCTATTTGGAAGGCTGACAACCATAGCGGTGTAAGGGCCAAACTATAACGATGTAAGTGCCAAACTTCCCCCTCCCTCCCCCTTCCCCCACAAAAAAAAGCAGTCATTGAGTTTTAGTTATTCAGTTTTAGTTGACCGATATACACATGAAGCCGAAAGGTTGTAAGTAACGCCGAAATCTATGTAGGGTCCCTAGGACAGCGTTTTACGAAGTGGTCAGTTTCGGACATTCATGCATGGTTTACCAAGAGACCACCGAGATGTCAAACCACGCGGGAATAAAGCGGTGCATTTAATATGACTTGAAAGTTTGATTATTTGCGAAACAGCTGATATCTTGACACGAACCGATTTCACGCATGTATTTTTGGCATGCAAAAATTGCGAATTTTTGCAAAACATCGTATGGGATTTTTGCGTTGAAAGTGCAAAAATAATTGCTCTCAAAATACTTTTCCTGCCCAATGAAATATACAAAAAGTTTAAAGATTGTGTAGAATAAACTTTTGTTCGAAATGCCCTTAAAAACTGCATGCATTTAATGCATTAAAATTGCAAAAGATGCCAGAAAATGCAAAATTTTGCACACAAAAAAGTCTTAAATCCAGTTTTCTTTAAATTGCCCTTCGAGCCTACATCCAAAAAGCATTTCCTTTGCATTAAAATTGCAAAAAAGTGTCAAATTAAGTCTCCAATTTTCGGCAAAATGCCCTACACGCATTAAAATTGCAAAAATGCAAAAATTTCGAAAAAAAAAGTGTCTGAAATCCATTTTTCTTTAAATTGCCCTTCCCTCCTTTCATAATGCAATTCCATTGCATTAAAATTGAGTGTCAAAATTGTGTCTTAAATTAAATTTAATTGTCTTAAAAATGCCCTTCAAAACTGCATGCATAATGCATTTCTTTAAATTGTCCTGCCCTCCTTTCATAATGCATTACAATTGCAAAAAAGTGCAAAATAATCTTAATGCCCTTCAAAGCTTAATTCAAAATCCATTTCCTTTGCTTTAAAATTGCAAAAAGTGTCCAAATTGTGTTTTAAATTAAATTTTCTTCAAAATGTCCTTCAAAATTCCTTTCAAAATACTTTCCCTGCCCATTAAAATATACAAAAAGTTTGAAAGATTGTGTCAAATGAATTTTTCTTCAAAATGCCCTTCAAAACTGCGTGCATTAAAATTGCAAAAAGTGTCAAAATTGTGATTTAAATTAAATTTTCTTCAAAATGCCCTTCAAAGATTAATTCAAAATGCATTTTCTTCACATTAAAACCGCAAAAACCGCAAACAGTTTAATTTTTTTGTGTCAAAATCAAGTTACGAACCCTTTTGATAGCTATCGTTTAAAGTGTTTTCGTCGCTTAAATTGGCGCGTCTACATGTACATGCATTTAAGTTGATTAATTCAACGACGGATTGACAAATGGGCCTGTCACCGTCAGCTGATCAGCCGTCGGCCCTAATCGGCTGCGGGGCCCAAAGTGAAAGCTTTTCAACCCCATTTATGGCCTTTCAAACTAAGGGCAAAAAAAAGAAACCGAAAATGCATTCCAGGCCCTTTGGGAATTTCGTCAAATTCCGATGCACGAAGTACCTTTTTTGGGGCCCAATTTATATGGCATATAAACTGAATAAAATGCACATCGAATTTTGAACATTTTAAATATTTTTTATGAAATTAAATTTTAATTTAATTTCATATTATTCATTCAATAACATTCAATAAGTTATATTTATTAGACAAAATTGAATTGCAAAAAATGAAGGGCATTTTGAACAAAACTTAATTTAAGACACAATTTTGCAGTTGAACATTTTTGATATTCTTTCAGAAATTAAATTATAAAAACTATATTTATTTCCCAAAATTGCATTATAAGAATAAAGGGCATTTTGAACAAAATTTAATTTAATTAATTAATTAATTTAAGACACAATTTTGCAGTTGAACATTTTTGATATTCTTCCTGAAATTAAATTAAAAAACCTATATTTATTTGCCAAAATTGCATTAAAAAATGAAGGGCATTTTGAACAAAATTTAATTTAAGACACAATTTTGCAATTGAACATTTGTAATATTCTTTTTGAAATTAAATAAAAAAACCTATATATATTTGGGAAAAATTGCATTAAAAAAATGAATTTTATGATTTTTTTCTAATGCAATTTTGCCCCAGGTGACAGGTGTTAAAATATCCGCAGCTTTTCAACACTTTTGGTCAGCTGTCCGAATTGGGCAGGTGTTTGACATGCTGTTTTATAAAGTATACGCCCTTGTCGTGCATTTTTGCAATTAAATGTATTAAAATTAAATTTATATTTTTCGAATTAAAAAATGGAAGTAATTATCGCGGATCAATTTCAGTCCACTGCCTAATATAGCATTAATCAGGTGGACCCTGAATTAAATTTGTGAAATTAGGGCCTTATACAATTCACATATTATACAAAAGATTCAATTTGAGCCGAATTTTTCAAAAAATATTTGTAATTTTATAAGATATATTTGACAGCATAGCCTAAACTATCATTGTAATAATTCTGCTTGTTTTGTTTCAAACAAATAAAGTGTATATTAATTGAATAGACATAGTTCAAGATGCATGCATGTTTCGCAAATTTAAATCTCACGTATAATTATTTGCATGAGCTAAATTTATTAAAGTGATAAGAATTTTAAATCTTAGTTTACCAATCAAAATCGATTGAATCATGCATCATGTTCGACCAATTATATTAACATATTACATAAAGTTTTCTGCCAAGGAATTTTTTAAACACAGCATTAAACGCAGCAAAAAAAATTATTTTGGTTAATATTTTTCCCTTCAAAATCCTCGATTTCTTCAAAAACAGTGAAAATTTTAAAATTTAGTTGCCAAATCAAAATCGGTTGAATCATGCATCATATTTATTAATTATATTATATTATTATATTATATATAAAATTATATTAATATTACATGAAGTTTTCTGGCAAGGAAATGTTTAAACACAGCATAAAACGCAAAAAAAAACAGGAAAAAAAATATTTTGGTAATATTTTGACCTCCAAAATCCTCGATTTCTTAAAAAACAGTGAAAATTTTAAAATTTAGTTGCCAAATCAAAATCGGTTGAATCATGCATCATATTTATTAATTATATTATATTATTATATTATATATAAAATTATATTAATATTACATGAAGTTTTCTGGCAAGGAAATGTTTAAACACAGCATAAAACGCAAAAAAAAACAGGAAAAAAAATATTTTGGTAATATTTTGACCTCCAAAATCCTCGATTTCTTAAAAAACAGTGAAAATTTTAAAATTTAGTTGCCAAATCAAAATCAGTTGGATCATTTATCAAGAAAATGTTATAAATCACCACAAATCAGCAGATTCCTAAGCTCAGTTTCGACTACATATAATTGTTGTTTCAAAATTTTTCAAAATTAAAAAAACATTAATTTATCTGATGATGATTTTCTTATCTTCATCATAACAATGCAGACGCAACTATTTTGGCTAATCTTTTGTTCCCCAAATGGTCTGTGGTTTCATCACATGATATCAGGGTCGTAAATCAACCCTGGAATGACACACACAATTGCGGCGACAGATGGCGCCCCAGTCAGCCATGCATAATGCATGAAGCGACTGCAGCGCCCCCCGTGGAACTCCATCTTGTATAAATAATAATAATTTTACATGCAATATACTGCAAAATGTGATATTTGTGATAATTTGATAACGATTAATTGAGTTATGTACCAGTGTCTATCATTTCAAGCGCGGAAATGAACGTGTAGATAGATATTCTGATTTTTCATACCATAAATTTGGGTTTGAATCCATCATTTCCAATCCAGTTTTCAAAAATTGATCCATGGCCACAACCCAAGTAGCACACGTACAGTGTACATTGAATAGACGTTGAATTTTGGTCTATTTTTCGTATACTACTGGTTATGGTCAATTTGCAACGGATAATAAACGTTGAGCGTTCAACGAATGTTTGATTGGTTGAAATGTAACGGATAATAAACGTTAAACATGCAACGTATACTGACACATGTTAGATTGGTTGAAATGTAACGGATAACAAACGTTCAACGTTGAATAAACGTTGCAAATTTAACGTTTAATAAACGTAGGAAATTTGTCCCATCTTGACGTCTATTAGACATTAAACTTCAACGTTGAATAAACGTTGAATTTATTGGTTGAATATTGGTTTTGTGCTACCTGGGAACGTGCATTTTCATCACGAGTTGTCATTAGCAGCTAGTTTTGATAAAACTTCGTTCAAAACGACGTGTTTTCATTGGAGGATGATGTGGTTGGGTCGTGGATTCGTAAAACCAGAAAATGCGGCATGAAACGTGCAATAAAACGCACCGTGACGCATACTTTTGACGCGCGTCTACGTGCGTCAACGCGCGTTTGCTGGCATAAAAGACCCAATTTTGATCGTTTTTTCTGTTTTTTTTTTGCAGATCGTTGCGGTTCTGGTGGCTTGGACGTGTCTCGCGGTCGCAAAGACGACGACCACGATCTGTCGTCGTCCAACAAGCGTCGCCGGACCCGGACCAACTTCAACGCGTGGCAACAGGAGGAGCTGGAACGGGCCTTCGAGGCCAGCCACTACCCGGACGTGTTCATGAGGGAGGCCCTTGCCATGAGGCTGGACCTCATCGAATCCAGGGTGCAGGTAACCACCAAAATTACATTTCATTTGCACGTATACGATTATAATGCCTAAATGGTACTTGTCCGTTAACGAAACTACCTGTCATGTTAGGGTAGGTTAGGTTAGGTTAGGGTAGGTAGAACATGCAAAAAAACCTAACCTAACCTAACCTAACCTAACCTAACCTAACCTACCCTAAAATAACAGGTAGTTCCGTTAATGGACAAGTACCGCCAAAATTACGTCTTTCGCAATGTTTGCAATTGACTCGTGCGTATATCATTTCCAGATTTACCAAATATATTTTGCGTGTAGAAATATGGGCAATGAATTCGGTTATTCTTCATTTATCATACCGAATAATCGAGCGTTGTTGCGATAGGGAAAGTGTACTTTCGGTTGCAGTCTAGAAATCCCAACATGCGCGAAAGACACATTATCGGTATACTAGCGCTACTGCGCATCCCCCTAATTATCGCATTTTTCTTATTTTCTAAGTGAAATTCTGTGGACTTATCACTTGTTGTGAGCATTCAAATTTTGCATTCTGCACTCCCCATTGGTGGCCCCCTGATGGCGCTGCTTCTGGGGACTTTTGGCGGGAGATGACTCACTGCTGGCAGCCATCCCTCTGACCAGGAACCCCTTAGACAAATGTTCTAGTTACGCCAATGGGCATGGGCCATGTGATTTTAGTGTGGACAAGAGGAGGAAAGCTAGTACATTTATGGAAATCATTGGAAAAAAGAGGGGGTTAGGTGGTTATTGCAGAATAAGCTAAGATCTTTTCGCATAGCAATATTGTGGATTTCTTCAATATTTCAGGGCGAGGGGAAGTGTAACAGACTGTGTAAACTGACTGAATGACCAGCAAACATCACAGTTTTCCCTGAATTTCTAACGAAAACGCGATTTTCCCTGACTCTCCCTGACTTTCCAGGTGCGTAAACAGGGACGGATCCAGCTTTTTTTTTCAAACGGGGTCCGTCACCAAAATTCGACCATTATATAGGCCTAATCGAAACGGTAATTTATGACATGACCTCTTTTCACGTCTGCAGTGAGCACATGTATGTATATGGAGGCCTAAATATACATGTTAAAAAAAATATTTGCAAAAACTGGTTAATTTTTTGCATTTTTTTAAAAACATTTTTCAAAAGCTTTTCATTTTTTGCAAAAAATTTTGCAAAACCAGCTCATTTTTGTACATTTGTTCGCAAAATTATTGCAAAAGGCAGCTTTTGCTATTTTGCTGACTTTTTGCATTTTTTTGCAAACATTTTGCAAAACCAGTTTACTTTTTGCATTTTTTTTGCAAAAATTTTGCAAAACCGGTTTACGTTTTCGCATTTTTTTGCAAAAAGATTGCAAAACCAGTTTACTTTTTGCATTTTTTTGCAAAAAGTTTTGCAAAACCAGCTCACTTTTTTACATTTGTTTACAAAATCATTGCAAAAGGCAGCTTTTGCTACTTTTCTGACTTTTTGCAAAACCAGTTTACGTTTTCGCATTTTTTTGCAAAAAGATTGCAAAACCAGTTTACGTTTTCGCATTTGTTTGCAAAAATTTTGCAAAAACAGTTCTTTTTTGCATTTCCTTTTGCAAAAAATTGCAAAACCAGTTTACTTTTTGCATTTTTTTTGCAAAAAATTTGCAAAATCAGTTCACGTATTTGCAAAATTTTTAGATTTATTAACCATTCTATCTAGTAT
>JAQFYZ010002629.1:0-16187 GCA_034695085.1 Cylindroiulus punctatus | reverse complement strand
GGTTTTGACTAACTCTGTGGTACCCAATAATACTCTTTGTTGATATTTAAAGCATTCCGTATTTATTTTTGGGCCACAAGCCTAATTTTATCGAACTTCGCCATGTTATGGCCGCGAGCCACTCGGCTGCCACTAGATGGCGACCCTTTCGCTGCACACTCCCAAATGCATAGGACGCCCAAGATGGGCGGAGGGGATGATGGTCTAATTCGGAATAAAATAAGGAGGATACGTATAGGTGTATAGAAGTCAACACATAGATTATACACAGCCCCAGAGGGATGAAACAACTGCAAGCATAATGAGATCTGGTACTCACCTATGTATATGGAAGTTGGAGAGATAGTAGGAGAACGTGACCAGTGATATCAGGCTGAAGACCACGGCGCACACAATCCATCTTCGAATGTTCAATAAGTTGACAGAGCGCAGATATTGCAACAATGTCGCGGAACAACATGTTTGTCGACGGTGACGGAGTGGCGGTGGATGGTGGTTGGGGACCACCGTAAGTTCCAGGTCTCCGTCTGGCATGCCTTCAGCAATATGTCAGCCAATCTCGCGTATATTTGGAGATATTGGTCACAAACAAGTAGTTTCTAGTTCTAATGAATTCTTCCAGGGAGATATCCTTCGCTAGTTTCATTAGAAAACGATGATGTTGTTCAACGGATGAGCGACCAGGCTGCTTCTTGGCATTCAATACCAAATCCCGCACAATATGTTTTCTGCAAATGTTGTTATATGAATGCCCTGCAATCAGAGCGCCGGGGCATAAGGGGAGCGGTTTTAGGTAAACATTAAAATATCGGCTTTAATAAAAAATAAAGAAAGGGTTGGGGAAAAGAACAGAACAGAGGCCAAACGTCCTTTCTTTAAGGTAAGGACAGTCCAGGCTAGTTTTTGAATAATTTACAACGGCTGGATCACCCCATTTTCTCCTCGAAGCCTGTGACGAAGATGACTTAAAACTAATTTCAGCCGTATTTCGACAGTCTGATGTTGCTTATGATGAGCACGCAGCAACCCATTCGTTTAGACTTCCGGCATAAGTGCATATAATCTATAATCCAAAGCAACCTTACTGAAGATGATTTTTCCTGCACGCTCAACTCGATGAGCCATTCAGAAACGCTATAGTTTTCCGCTGAACTTTGTCAACTGTGGCACGATTGCGACGAAATAAGATTAGCTGTTTGGCAATTGACGACTAAGCTGGGAAGACCACGATTATATCACAGATGAACGACGAGGCGCTTTGCAACTTGAAAGTGTGGAGACAATTTAAATCGCGGTGACCTCTACACTTTCGGTGTATCCCAACGAAAAACGATATCATTAAATAGCTCCATGTTTTAAGGCGCAACCTGTCTGTCAGTCAGCCAGTTGCTATTGTTCATCGATGGTCATTTAGATCTGTAGAAAATAAAAATAAAAACGATTTAGAACTGCGAATCATCATTATTAAATTACGGAATAATCACAATTACATCACGCTTACTAAAGCCCTGATTATAGACATACATACTTAAACAAATACACTCAATAATTTTAGTGAGGATTGGCATGTACTTGCCAGCATGATATCTCCAAGATTTACATTGCATGTACGCTCATGAAGCAATAATTGTATAGCATAATCATGGTTTAGCTTATACCGCATAAGAATAATGTTGCACGGAGTTAGGATTAGTTTTTTTACATCAAAATTTGTGCACGTAATTTAAATGGAGAAAGTAGAAAACAGTACGTTGGATAATTAACCAGAACAAAGAAAGATGTGCTTACTGTTATAAGTAGAAAAACAATTTTCATCAAGCATATTCGGATGATTTTGAAAACGAAACATTTTTGTTCGAGATAGTAAAATGCAGACAACAATACATGTAAGTTTGTCCTCTATCTCTGTTATGTTTCAACCAACCCCCTGCCTTTCCAGGGTTTCCAGACACTTTTTTTGGATTCAATAGCGCTAAGAATTTCAGTTTTTAAATCCAAGGAATCATTATTTCATCTGCATCCTGTATCGATACCGGTATGGGCTTTCTTTCGACATTTTAATGCATTAAAGTAAATATTGAGGAACATTAATTTCCAATTGGATAGCAACTAGCCATAGAGACACTTCTTACCAATCAAGATTATAATTTGGTACGAAAAATTCCAGGCATTTCACGACTTTCCCTGATCAAATCCACATCAACTTCTTTCACAAACAATGAAGAACAAGATTAAGGGACACTAGTCACGTGCCCTTTTTGATTTGCTCGAATGTCAGACAACCCTATACAGCACTGCATGTGGATATCTGCATACACGTATATTCAGCATGCAGCACAGAAATAATAAACTGTCCCTAGTAATATGGATGGAATGCCTCATGCTCTGAATACGTTTAGCAATAAAGAAAGATATCCGAGATCCCATATTATATGAAAGGTGAAATTTACTCGAGATACATGACGCTTCATAGTCGTAAAAACTTTTATGAGCATTATGGAAAAAGTTCATCATTTGATGCAAGAAGCGTCGCGTATCTAGACCTCACCATATCTTCGCGCCACACCATATATAAATTTAGAAGGAGATAGCTCTTATACAAGAACCTGCCTCTATGGAAGAATCTACAAGAAATAAAGGAATAAATGACTCCAAGATTAGATTCATAGCTCATTATAGAAACCATAAAAGTACGCGGCATTACATTAATTTGTTTAAGTCTACCGAGCCCGTTGAAAGTGCACCATAGGAATTAGCTTTCTTTTTGCCTTTCTAGTTGTAGGTGTACAGAGGCACGTGCAATTAAAATAAATGGAAACAATATCAATTAACAAGGATTCTATTAACTGAATAGAAATGAAAATGATCATAAAAATATCAATTAGGCCTAGTTACCCTTTAAATACATGTTGTTACAGTGAATGGAAACTTCAACTAAGGTGCACATATGAAAAAATAACAAATCAGGGTTTACGACGCCATGGACTATAAGTATTTCAAAGTACATGTAATTGTAGGGATATCAAAAAAATTGAAGTGTATAACGTAGGTTCAGATACTGCACAGTAATAATGCACCTCAAATATAATTACTGTTGTAATTTTATTCTGGAAGCTATCTGGAAGTTAGTGTGCGTGATGGTAAGGTTTTACCTTTGGTGCTAGCGTTACTGCCAGACCATACAATGTGTCGGGTTAAGATAGGTAAATTTCACAATGCCCTCTAGCGATAGAATAAATGCTAATGAATAAATGCACACAGGTTATTGTGCCTGTGAAACAAGTCCAAAAAGTGACCAGAAATGTTTATAGTTCTTACTAATAACTCATCGCAAACATTTATTGATACTGCCAACGACCAGCATTTTTTCATTAAAAAGATGCTCAACTTCAACTGTAATTTCTTTCAAGCACACTTGAAAGGGGGCGCTCTTTACCTTCGGGATAGCTATAAGCACTGTTTACAGCTCTCAGAAAAAGCTAGCGTACATGCACAATCAAGCAATGAGCTTCAAAAACCAATATTTTTCTTTCCAAAACGACAACAGAATACAAAATGAGTTGTTATAGGTTGGTCCATTTGTCTCTTAGTCTCATTCGATGACGTACATTGTACTTATGTAGCACTTGCGCAGAATAGACAGCTTTGGGGTTAATGCCATCATGCTTGGTCTACGGTTCAGGATTTAAAACAATATGCCTGTACAAGGAATGGTTGATAACATCTATTGATTTTTGTTAATTAAGAAAATTATTAGGATAAAATATTTGTGGGAAAAAATATTTCTAAGCTGTGAGGCAGCATCCTCTCTACCACAATAATCGAAGTTTCCATGGAGCGCATTTTCACGGTTTTTCGCGGTTTTAATTACAGCTAAACTGAAAGTCTCCTATTGTGGGCTATGAATATATTCGCTCTGATTTTATTCATTTTTTATTCACGTTTTTATACACATGCAGATAATTCAGAGAAAGCCAAACACTTTATAGCAGAATATGAAGTATATACTGTATATACACCATTATAGAGAGGTTTTAACACCAACGAGCAAATAATGACGATAAAAACTAGTAAGATTTGTTAAACCATCCAATGCTAATTCCCTTTTGCAATGTGCGTGTACTTGCCCAGTAAGTTCAACCCCATTCTGTCAGGATTTTCATCCGAAATAAAGAACAACCACTAGACGACAAGGTGGCCTGCACTTGTACGTCCTTTAATTAAATTGTGGCTGAATAGCAGGGACGTCAACTTGGTCCATCCTCCAAGTGCTTACAGTGGAATACAACACTAATCCAAGACTAATTACAGTTATTAGTGGAAAACAGAAGAGAAAATGTCCTCACCTAATCTTCCCTAAATGAAAGAATGGTGACACCATGGCAATTACATGTACTTTGCCAAGGAATGGCCAAGGAATAAGAAAAACATGCCATGCTTAAGACCCATAAGCAAGATTGGGGGACAAACCTCCTCAAGATAAAGCTTTAGGCACAGTATTTAGCCATGCTTTATGTAGGGCTCCCCTTTTATAAGAAATCGACCGACTGGAACATTCGCCAAAACTCATTTCTCAAGGTGAGAAACTTAACATTTGGTAGATATTACCAAGGCTCAGATAGCCAAAATAAATTTGAACTCACTATGAATGAGCTCATGCTTCCAATTTCATGCTTAAAATAATTGTACTAAATACTGATAGTACAATCAGTTGTTTTCAACAATATTACTTAACGGTACTACAGGTGTACTAGCTAGATATCTGGGAAAGGTCTGCAGACATTTACTGTATGTGCAATTTATGAAGAATTTCTTCAGAAACCGTTGTTGCAGAAGTTCACTACATAAAACTGATTCCGCAAAATAGCGGTACGGTATTTTTCTGCAGAATTTTGCTTCAAATTCCTTGTATTTGCTATTTACATCAACAAATGACGGTTGAAAAACATTACGTTGCTGGAAATGTTCACTAGTCAACTTCAACTAGCATTATTATAGCAAAACTTATCTGCATATTGAAACGAATTTGTAAATGCGTATGCCTGTCGTATCTAAGTGGAAGAGTATGATAGCCTATAGCAATTTAAGCGAATATTCGATCGTAGATCTATCATAGAAAATTTCATTACAGTCATGAACACAAACCAGCGTATATAGAATTGATCGAATGAAATAATGCGATTGCTAAGAAAACAGATTCAGAATGTTGAACAATTTTACCTTAAACAGGGCAATAACCACTCCAGCTAGTCATTCCGTTATGCCGAATTCATGGAGCAACATGTGCGAGAAGCTTATCCTAACGGCTGACAGTCTCAAGTTGGTCCTATTTTCAACCCAGCAAACTTGGGCGCCTGATCGCAGCTATACCTCGAATAAACTCCCCTTTTAGCGACATTTTGGGCATGACCTAAAGTGGTCAATTTACTAGTCGCCAGGACCATTGCAAACTTCAGCCACCTGGACGCCGCATTCTGAGTAGAAAGGCGTCAGTCGGACTCAGGTACAAGGGGATGCCCTTTTATTTTAAGAAATTGAAAACTTTCAGCCTTGCAATTACGTGCGCATTCACGCTGCTTTCAAGTTATTAAATCCAGGCGGGACAAATACGACTTAAAATAAATTGCAGACGCCTGGATTTAGTAGACGATTAATAACGTCGATAAATTTACTCGAAATAGCAAAAGCGTCAATAAATTTGAAGGTGTATCGAGGTCATGCACTCAGACGAGTTGCACATGCACGAAAGTTGGAGAGTGAGGCCTTAATTTGGAACCCATAAGTTGACATTATTTAGGCCACCTGACACCTGCACGCTTTTTAGTAAAGACAGCAGAATTTTTCAACAATTGAAAAACCATAGAACGAACAATGCACACACACACATTTAGAGCAATTAGCTTTAAATCCTTCAATGCAACAGCCAAGAACAAAATCCGATACTGCAATTGTAAATGCAATTACATTTATGTCACCAGCACAACAGTGAACCAATATGTAAACTACACCAAAATAAAATTATGTTATAGCTTCCATTAGCTATAAATCAACAACAGACAATACTTAACAGATACACGTTTGCCATATCCATTATTTAGTGAGCACTTTGCCAAGTCTCACGGTGGTATTTAAGTATCAAATATGTTGGTGTAGTTTATATATCGCATTCAATTAATAGTGATATAATTGCAGTATCGTTTTCATTCCTAGAAAATTCAATAGCAATCGTTTTTGAAAGTATAGTTGCGCCACATCCGAGGTCTTAGTTTATTCACTGCTCAGTACCTACTACAGTAGTATAGTTGAAACGCAACCCGTTTCGACAGTATGGAGGACATTCAATTATTTAAGGCATTTCAGACATGAAGTAGGATTTCCGGCAAAGGATTACGCATTTAAAAAGCTAAGCAACGCTGCTTTCTTAGAAAATGTATTGGCAA
The DNA here is from genome assembly GCA_034695085.1 of Cylindroiulus punctatus. Taxonomy (NCBI): domain Eukaryota; kingdom Metazoa; phylum Arthropoda; class Diplopoda; order Julida; family Julidae; genus Cylindroiulus; species Cylindroiulus punctatus. The sequence goes on along the minus strand of JAQFYZ010002629.1, from coordinate 9,747 downwards.
GAGCTGATACAAGCTCGCAATAAGACGATTTAATTCAAAAATAATTGCTGCAGTTGTGCCGAGATTGTCGTGCAGCAATTACTCAACATCCCGGAGGTGATTAATACGTAATGATAGTTTAAAGAAAAAATGGAGAAATTCAGCTTAGCCTGCAATTCTCGTTAGCAAAGAACTATAGCGCATACGTTACACCTACTAATTAACACTGATTCAAATTGTCGCCATTGCAGAGAAAAGCCCCGAGCGATAAGGCACATTTGAATAATTTTTATAATAGTCACTCGAGACTAATTTGCAGTCGTACTGTGCATAAACCATCAGCGTTTATACGTCCAAATGAGAACATATTTAACTCTTGACATTATTCATGTACCTGTACACATGTACATGATGCATATCGTCCTACAATGCCTGAACTCAACGCATGGATTAATGCACTTTGATTAAAATACAGTACGTAACGCTGGATAATATTCCTATACATTTATACATTGTACAGCGAGGTTTATGGTATCAGGATGGGAAATTAAAAGGAAAATTAACAGCTTTCATTCACTTTTAATCTTTGCAGCGTGCACCGATCAGAAGTCTCGCTATCAGTCCATACAATGCATTTCTACAGTGTATAACGACGTACAACAGTTTTCACAAAATATACTCATACCTTTATAGGTTCTTATTTCAAACAGTTTGTAGGGTCCGCTACAAATACGCATTTTACGATAAATACGGTTATAAATTCGTTTGCTGTCAAATTGTGTGATTCTCTAGGCATGATTACGTGCAATCAGAACATGTGCAGACCTCCTGTGCAGATTTCCCAAAACAATATCCGAATAACAGATGTTAAAAGTGATCACTAATATACCATTAGCAATAACTCTAAATTTGCACTTTCATCAAAATCCTTGAAAATGGCAATGATTTCAAAACCTCATCGTGCCATATACATAAGATACACTGTCTATTCATACAAGCATAAGAAGTTTGTACAAGGAATGATTGGCTATCACACATTTTAAAATTTGAAAGTGGTGTATTAATTTTTGGGGGCATTGTATGAAATAAAAAACTTCAGGAGTTCCACCCTTTTCAATGTGTTTCTTGTAATTTTTTTATAGGTTTAAAAAAAATGTTATTTATGAAATGAGATTAGGACGTTTAGGTCACCCTATATAATGTTATGTGATTAGGAGCGTTTACAGACACGTCATTTATGGTCGTATCAACCCATGCAGTATATTAAAGAGCAGCTAAGGCTGCATACCTGCAATAAGACAGGCACCACTCATTCCCCTACACGGCGAATTATATAAAAATCAATAAAACGCACGAAAACAGAAATTGGGTCTTGCATTTTTGAAAAATCCAATTAGGCTTAATGTCCACAATAAAACTGAACGAATGACGGTTATTTTTTTAAGAAAAACAAAGTTTCGATCACACGAGAATGCACTCGGGAGCCACGCACAGCCTTTAAATAATCAATAAAACTCAACGACGAAAGTCTTTTTTACTGAGTCTATAAGTTTTACTAACATGCAAAGCCACTATCTGACCATAAAAGAATATGCCGGAGTACATGTTATCCGAAATACTGCACATACATGTACAATGGGCGGAATTCCCCTTACGCCCTATTTCATTAACTTCAGACTTGTAACAGCTCCATACACATGCATAAACATGTTTAAGAAGGATAAGTAAGGTATTAAGAAAAGTACAGTAGTTGTATTCCGGGGCTACTTCGTAAATTGAATACTATGCCCGCGGATAACGTTGTAACCAACAAAAATCAAATTTTACATTAGAGCAACAAATGATAGATTGTCAGACTGTGGTGCTATCTGTCATCTAAAATAAAACAAACTAACCAACCTCAGCTAAATTATTGTAAATCTTGATTTACACCCAATTCCAAAGATTTAATGGTATTATTGCAATATCATGTTGAGTTTATCCGACAGACTGCACGAAATACAATGCTACAGTGTATATTACAGACGTACACACAACCATACCAGATACACAAGCCGGCATATGGGGTACGTGATATGCCAAAGCACATGCGTACAAAAAGTTACTACTTGCACATGTACAATTGTACTGTATCATGTGGGATTCATCCACATCACATACATTATGCAGTGTTTACTGACGCGCAACAAGATCAGAAAACAAATTACTCAAATTGCATTCACTCAACATCAAGGAGGTCGAACTAATTGTAATTCGATCCAATGCTGCCGATTCTCAAACCAAGTTAAGGTTGACAAAGCAGACTTACTTGCATGACAAAATTAAGGTAGGCTACATTTATTTCTGCATGTAAACTATAGTGAATGAAACGAATTGCAAAGGGTTAACTCAGTTCAGCAGCACTTTAATCAAGGGCGCCACATGACTTTAGTGCCTACATTGGGTATTACTAGCCTCACTATATCATTTCCTTCCAGGTATTTAAATCCAAGTAAATTTCCCAAGGGCATAGGCTGTCTAGGGATCAAACATTCTGGAACGAGAGTTCCATTAAAGCAACTAATTTAAATTCGCGTTTAAAATAGCGATCGAACTTAGTAATTTCGAAAATTCATTTAAAGGATGTGAGGTTTACCAATGACAGGGATACAAATTAAAAGCCTATCACAGGTTAGTATGGTACGTAACACCAGAGCATTCTGAAAAATGAGGACATGTGAGAGCAAGACAAACGACTCTGATCAACATGTGATCATAAAAGAATGAGGAGCGTGAAAAGTCGATGAATCTGAGGAATTGAGGTTTTTGATTTTCTATAGAAGTATAATTTCATATTTGATGACATGCATGGAAGCCTCCATTTCTCCCGTCTCTTAGATTATCCCTCAGATTCACCAACTCCTCAAAGCCCTCTTTTTATGAAATTTGGCCCTGATGGCATACCTTTATTTGAGAATAGCTGAAGTAATTTTGGTTGTTATTCGTTCCGATATTCACTTAAACTTTTTAAATGGACCTGGTCAGGTCCATCTTGTTGGATGGTGCAGTCCCCTGGGCGGGAGCATACTTATGTAGGATCGAAAATCTGTTATTTTTTCAGGCTGCATATTATTCATATACCCATTTTTTATGAAAAGCAAGGCATCTTTTCGTAATCGATGTAAAGGAATAAATAAAAAATAAAAACATCTTAGGCAAAAAAGATAAGGGAGAAAAAAAAGGTTTATATTTACAACGACAAAGACGACAAACCATTACTTCAATAAAATGTTTTGCAAATATGTAAAAAAGCTATGGTATAAAAAATACTCCAAAAATGAAATAAAAAAGGTAGGCCTATATCAAAAAATTGGAGAAACGTGAAGTAAAATTGGGTTTATGGCTATAAGGTGATTAGCCAGCTGACCACCAGTTCACAACAAGCACAAAAAATACTTGAGCTAAATTTAACAACGAAAACTATCCAGCGTAGGTGTTGGTATTTTGGCGGCACTCTTTTATTGCCAGATCAAGAGACTCCCAATAGCAAAATCCAAACAAGATATACAAACAGATAGAAGGCCTATAAATAATGCATGCAATTATTATACCTTGCGGGCGTAGTGAAAGTTATTACTCCGAATGCTCATGCACATGCCAATGCCAATAAACTTATAGGATATCCGATTTATTAGAAATAAAAAGTTGTAGACCTGTTTTATATGGAATCAATAAAACTCTCCCTACAGGATGAGAATCATGTAAAAGCTCATCGGGGATCTAATTTTAACTGCCGCTTATATTTCACAGATTCCCTAAATTCGTTCCAACAATGTTCATATTGATTTGGATTTCAGAACACATTCGATGCATGTACGAAAACACGCATGCCTTGAGGAAAACAGTATAAGATTGGAGATCCTTCTTTGCACCATATCTAGTTGTTATAAATAGCAAACCATGAAGGTGTCGAAATTAGGGACGAATATTAAAACATTATTCGAATGACGAAAACAACCAATAATCAAATAACTATTCGGTACTATTCGATAGTTCAATTTTTTCATATACCATTCACTTCATTGTTAGCTATATCTACCGTATACGCTTAGACATTGAAATTCTAAATCAGAGTATACAGTTTGAGTGGTCCCATTTAAACACTATAGATTGTCAGCTTAGGAAAATTGACAATAGTCGAATAATCAATCCTGCATACAGTGTTATGCATAACTATGTAAAACGCAAAAGTCATTAACTGAAAAACACAAAACATGACTGCTGCTATTTTGGTGCATTATGAGCTCATTTAATTATTTTGCAGTTGACGGGTAAATGCAATCTGAGTAAATAAGTATGAAATTTTCACTGTTTTTAATTGGAATTGGTCATGTAAATTGACTAAAATACAGGGGGGAAATGCGTGGTGAATGAATTATTAATACCGCACAGTGAATGAACATGGATTTTGCAAGCTACATTCCCCATATTATAACATAGCAAAGTTAAAACTTGTACTGGTTATGCACAAAAATCTTCGTGGAAAAAGTTCGGATACCATGACAACGTAAAGCCCATTAAACTACATTTCGCGAGTAAATTTTCCCCCAAAAATATACAGAACAGCATAATGGGTGTTCAAAGGATATTACCGCATGGTACAGCAGCTGCAAAATTTCGATAGTTAAAGCATGCTGACAGATTATGTCGCCCATTGCAGGTTTTATGTAATTTAGCGTAAAAACAAACTATGCACCTCATGGTAAAAAAAAATAATTGCAGCCATAGTGAACAGTATAAACTTAAAATATTTCCTGAATATCGATTTACTTCTGTATGGTTTACATAGACTTAGTGTAAATTATTAAATACCCTTGCGTGAAATCTATGAATAATATATCGCCCAGCAAATATGACATTTTTTTCGTCAACGCATGTAAGGCCTACCAATTAAACTTGTCATCGTCTGAGCGAATCTGCATAAATTAGAAAATGAACGTATTGCGCACATATGCAAGATTAAAACTATAAATACCATTACAACGTTTCCCACAAAAGAGAATCTTGCAGACAATAAAAAAGAATTTACTGTACTCCCATGGAGGTGTGGATGGTAACTGACGAGCATGATTTACAAACCAAGAAAATGTCAGCCAGTTTATTCCCAAAGTACCGTACTTTGCATGCACACTTTAAATTAAGGTTTGATACGAAAATCAAACAAGGATTGCTTCTGATTACGCATCTACTGTAATTAGCATGTGTTATGTATGCAGTGTTTTTAACTTCGTATCTTTTAAGGTTCCGAATCCATGCAAAGAGTAATAAAGAAAAGTGCATATAATGCAATTTTTATATTAACTTACATTTACATGTAATAGGCCATAATACAGATTCAACGAAACGAGCCCATTCAGTTTACCTTAACAAAGATACGTTAGTGCTAGCAATTACAGAGCAATGTAACTTGCATCGCTTCACACATCTACGTAATCTTTTTGGCTTGCATACAGTACGTCTAATTGTCTACGTGCTACAACAACGGATGTTGGGACATTGCCAAATGACAAATAATTAACATGTCCACTTCAACAATGGTGAATATGCACACAGGACTCGTCCGGATCTTTTTCTTTTCTTTACATCAAGAAAACGCCTTCAAAGTTGCTTTAAAATTGGTCATCTGGTGGTGACATGTTGCAAAACACCCAGAATCCTCTGCTTCATAAAAGCATCTTGGACAATGGGGTTTATTTGGATTTGCAAAACCAGATACAGCAAATCACGTGCTCATCTTGCAAGTTAAGTACTCGGCCTATGCAAACTGTTTGCATGCTTTAAACTAACTTGATTTGACATTCATAAGTGACAAATGCATTTGCAGTTCTACAAAATAATTCACCATATCTCATTAATGTAACTAAATTTACACAATTATGAATTTGAATTGATGCACGGAAAGGTGAATCTGACCCAACCTAATCTAAGCTGATCAAGACCCCATGCTTTAAATATATTAAACAGAAACTCCATTTGGAGCTTGCTTTTAGTTTCATCCCTAGCGCCTGATGGCACGTTACCATGCCAACAGAAGGGCCGTGCGCTATCCATATGAAAGATTTCAGAAAAGAGTACGTACTTTGTAAGTAGAGTATGTGTAGTTTTACGTTTAGAAACAACAATTTTGATTACATGTAAAGTCATTAATCCGGCAGCCACCCTACAATTTGAGAATGCACCAGTGCATGGTAGTATCTACAAGTACATGCATATTCCCTATCCAGAATCGTTCAGAAACATTTTATTGCGCCTCGTTATAGTTTTATGGAGAGGTAAACCAAAACATTTACGAGTTGAAAAAAGCAACTTGTGTAATAACCACGTACGATTCAAGCTGGAAGCTATGAACGCACCGATTCAAATAATACAATCAGCATGTGGACTAACTTAAGCCAGTTATGACGTGGAATACAACAAAGTGCAATAATCAGTACTCAAATAATACAGTATGATGGACGTCATATGTTATGCAAACTTTGCTGTTGTAGCAAAAGTATGCCATTTTCATTATCAATTATGTATTTCACAGTGAAAAATTTGGGGATACAACAGCAAAGATGAGTTACGACGCGCCATAATTACTTGTATTACGCCTGTATACGCCAGGACTAATTATAATGAATTAAGAAATACGCTAGGCAGGCCAAAATAAATAATACCATGTCGCATGCGATGTGATAAATCAAGAGTTGCTTACTGACTTTTTTATCTTAAGCTGAAAGCCTGGTGTAAGTCTGGTATACACGAGCATCAGTATATACACAAAAAACGTACAGCGTCTATGTACGTATCGTGATGATCATTAAAATCAAGAATAATGGCAAGCCAAGACAAATTCATTAATCAAGTGGAATATCAATTCTCGCATCAACTAATTACCGGTATGACGAAGAAACAATTACGTAATTAAAAAGTTAGAAAGTACTCGGTTGCATAAATCGTAAAAATTAACATACGGAAACAATGAGATAATTGTTTGTTTACAGAAAGATGTAGTGTACATGTACAGTATGTATATATACACAGATCTCACTCGACATTCGATCGCCTTCGTATGCACAGATTACCAGTAGATTTGTCAAGCACCAAAAACTCCAAGCACATTTTTTTAATTGAAATGTCGAATATGAAAATGCTGCATCGCATTATATGAGACTAAGGGCGTTGCCATATTTTTAATTAAATTCCAAATAAAATCGGTTGCAAAAACGCAATTTCAATGCACCCTTTATAATAGGAAGTTCTCAAACACCACATCCACCTTATCAACGTTTTAACTGATAACATTTAAGCGTCTGGAAGTACATGTATACTACTGTGCCAAAGAAAAGACATTGCTTAATTCCCATATTTTTTAAGCTTAATTTAATGTTTTTTAAACATTAACACCATTCAGGCAATTGCATGCAGTACACTAATGTTTTTAAGTTAAAGAATAGCACGGACCATTGAAAACCATCAGTTATTGTAAGTTTATACATGTATTATGACTTCAGTAAGATCTTTTACGCCAGGATCTTTCTTCATCCGTTCTTCATAGTGAAACCAAAAACACATTTTACATTTGGGACAATGCAAAGACTGATAAAAAGGACGGCTTCTGCGTATACGATTAACAACCCAGAACTGTTTTATACACTGTAAGGGGTGTGGCCGACAACGTCAGACAATATTTACATGTATTTTATGATGCATCAACATTTTTGTAGGTGGCTAGCCAAAACACATCGATGTGTAAATGGGATTCCATACCACTTAGGATAATGTTATGCATATAGTGCGACGTTAGAGCATTGGGAGCAAGAACCTTATTTTTCAGAATCTACCTTTTGGTAAAACAGGATCAGGGTGGACAGAATTAATTAGCCGATTTGTAAGGTGGAAATGAACACTCGTACTAGTGTGCACATTACAAAAATGCCACAAGTGAGCAATAACAAGCAGTAAGTAATCGTTTGACTGACCACCTATTAAACACCTATTTGCCACATCTGGCAAAATTTAAAATGTATCTTCAGATTGCTTTTGCCTAACCTTGTATGGTTATACTCAGCTGTGCCAAATGTGCACAATACATTTCAACCCTACCTGTCCTCAAGAATGACACCATCGCAATATCCTTTCCCATATGTAGATTGAGGCATAAATGTATTTCATAATGGATTGTAAATGCATTCTAAAATGCATTTATCATGGAGCTTTTTCTGAAAAATACATTTGCAGTACATTTTACAATTTGCAACGTATTTCAAAACGCATTTGAAATACATTTCTTTTGCATGTAGGTAACCTATCGAAAACTAACCTAAACCGATATAAACATGTAATTTCTTAATTTTGCTCCATCAACAGTTAGGCAATCACTGCCAGCTTACAAATGGTTGGGAGTCCACTGCACAACCTCCTAGATCCCTCCCTTACCTCATGAAAACCATCTTTAATGTATGTGCCGTCAGCAGCAACACTGCAGTAGCTAACATTGAGCAGCGTTCAACAACTGCTCATCTTTGAGCAACACGAAATCAAGAGAAAACCCAATTCAGCAGCACCACAGCAACCATGCCAGCCAGAAGCTCGAGATAGCTTACCCGTCATAAAAGTGAGCATAAACTCCTGCCACTGAAGCATATACCGTCAGTCTTCATCCGAGCAGTAGACCTCATTGTGGGACAAGCATGTTTCTGAGGGTGGCCAACACCGCTGCAACCACATGGAGAACACCAAAGGAGGCCCACTCGAGTCTTCCACAACCCAATTCCTGCCCATCTGACAGCACGGTGAGAAAAATCAACAATTCGAGCAGAAGCACATTAGGAGGTTGCCCGGAGGTGCAGGGCTGGACCTGAGGCGCCAGTGCCGGATGGAATTCACGCTTCAGAGGCGTCCCTATCTCATGGCTGCGAGACAGTGACTATTCCTCCCTGCATCGATCTGTTCCGAGCACTGCGAGAGCCAAAGTGAAGCATCTGGGCTCGGTCGTCTTCTGTGTCTCAGCCTGTCTATGTCGGTCACGTGTGTGCAGCGAGCGTTGGCAACATTAACGCTGCGGTTCTCCGATATCAAAACAGATCGCCAATAGTGGCAAGTGTGACGTACGTGTCGCCGTGACGCTTCTTGGAGCGCCAACAACTCAAATACATCGACTGGCAATTTCAGCGCAGCAATTTTGCTCCAGGAGAGACAGATGGAGATGGAGAAAACCGTTTCTGCCAAGGTCGGTGGTGACATCCTCAGTGGCGCCACCATCGCGCTAAGACCTTTCCTGTAGGACCTGCCGATTTAGCGAATACAGTACAGGCATACCCCGCTTACGAAGACTCGGTTTAAGTAGATTCACTTTTACGTCTATTGTCCTCCGACCCCATTAATCGCCTTACGGACATGCGCTTCGCGTTTACGTACAGCATACAATCATCTGACCGCAGACATGGCTAGCAGGTACATGCCATTACTCAACTTAAATGTCAAAAACACTCCCGCTTAAACTTCACACACCTATAGTTCAACTCTGGCAACCCTGAGTTGAACAATTATCTAAGTTGTTACTGTGATTCTCTTTTGTGCGCCTGCGCCAGTAAAGTGGTTTGCTTGTATGGCCATCAGGCAATGTGGCAATAATGCGTTTCGGTGCATTGTGCGAATACTTTATGCTACAATAGTAGAAATACGAACTGATGGAACTGAAGGACAGCCAATCAGAGAGGTGTCGCTTATCGATTAGGGATTCCT
>JAQFYZ010002628.1:0-16188 GCA_034695085.1 Cylindroiulus punctatus | reverse complement strand
CCACCTGCAATCGACGCCATGGCCCCACCTGCAATCGACGCCATGGCCCCACCTGCAATCGACGCCATGGCCCCACCTGCAATCGACGCCATGGCCCCACCAGGAATCGACGCCATGGCCCCAGCAGCAAGCGACGCCATGGCCCCAGCAGCAAGCGACGCCATGGCCCCAGCAGCAAGCGACGCCATGGCTTCACAACGGATCGACGTTGCAGTCAACTAGACTTGCATTGATGGTTGTATGCATTCTGTTTCATAAAATTACATTATATCATTGTTAATCTTTTTGCCGCTTTTTTTCTCCTTTGACTAGTGGACACCTTGGCGGACACCAACTGGCCTTCGTGACGAGGATGACAGTGCTTCATGGCCATCGAGGACACTGAGGATCAGCGCAGCACACCACTGCATCAATCAATGGTTGTATGCACTCGAGTTTCAAAACGTTTACATGCACCGTTTTTAATATGTTGTCCTCTTTGAGTCTTGAACAGACGCAGCTGACCTATGATGCATCCTACGGGGGACAGACAGTGGCGGTCAGTGCGCCGAAGATGCGCACTTTGCGAAACTGTAGCGCTTTTAGTTTTGTTAATGTACCGCGTTCGTCTATGTGCTGGGACGTTCAAATATTGTCACGATATTGAGTTTGTGGTCAAAATCCACAACTTCAGTTTTAGATTTGCAAAAAATATGAACACATCAATTTTTGCACTACAGTAATTTCAGCCTAAAAAGTCATTTCTGACCTAATATCACAAAAACAATTTGTTAAATGATTCCATCACCATTAGGAGGATGTTGCGAATGATTTTGCGTCAGAACATCCTAAAAAGTGATGACACAATATTTGAACTTCCGCCTTTTTGCAAGGCCCTCTTTTCACATATACTTTGTACAGTGTCAGTTGTTAATATTTTCGTTGATCACCTCGTCTAACTGGACTGTCTAAGGGTGGCACTTGCGCGCAGTGTCCCTTTTGGTGTCTTTAGCGAGGTCCTAATTCGCTGTTTTGGTGGCAAAGGATGGGGGGGCCGCCACCTTGCCGTGGTGGGGAGGCTTACGTGCCCTTTGACCCCTCGAGAGGGTAGGTCAAAGGGTGCAACCAAGAGCGGCCCAACACTTCATGTCAAACGTGTGGTAAAATTTATTGTTGTTTATATCCTGGCTGGAATGGTGACCTTGAAGGGTCAACGGCACTATGTAGTCGTGACCTTCATGGACCACTGATTCCGATAGTGACCTTGAAGGGTCAATCTGCTGTGTATCGGGGATCATAGATGCTTGATGGGCTGCTAACTGGCGTCGAACGAAAAGCCAAGTGTCAGGGGTCGTGACCTGGCGCATGCATGTCAATTAGCACCAGTTTATACGTGTACATTGCAGTGGATTGCATAAGATAATTCTCATTCAGACAGTGTAATCATTATGCATATATTGTTGCACACTTCAGTTTACTAGTAAATCAACCAATATTGCCATTATGGGCGGTGGCAATCACTGTAAACTTCTACAGTTTACGTTTACCTCATCATTGCATTTTGCAAACGAAATCAGTAAGTAACGATGCCCTATTTTCAAGAAAGTTTTTAATAGGCGACTTTGTGCGCCCATACATGTAGGCACTTTAGTTAGAAGGCATAATTAAATATTTCATCCTTGAATGAATTGCTCCCTGTTGCATTGTCCATAAGAGAAACGATGTGAAAAAACACGAACGCCCTTCAGCGTTAACCTAGCATTAAAAGGTCACGAGTCATTGGTAAAATAATGTTATCAATATAACCGTTTAAACGTATTGCAAAAAAGTATGTGAACACTTAGAAATTGGTGTATCCTTTCACGCTTGGTGTACACTGTATCCTGGCTGTGCGTACTCAATTTGATTTTGAAGACTCATGAAAACGTTATCGATTTCATGGAAAATAGACCAGTTAAACATGCACTTTCTGGAGGTGTTAAATATTCCAACACAGTGTAGAACGATATCCCGGTTCTGCATTAAGTGCAGTATTGACAGGAAATGAGGAAATACATGTATGGTCATTTTAACGTTCTTGCTGACCAAATGTTTCAACATTTACCTGGTTTTATGAGTTTGTGTCGAAACGTACTGTATGGTATCTCAAGAAAATGATTACCTGGCCTATTCGCAATTGGTTTCCATGAAGTCAAACTTGAAATGTCAGTGCGGAAAATGTTTCTTTGCCAATAACTTTTCCTCTACGTATTGCTCGTAAAAAGCTGTAAAACAAACCTAACATTCCTAGGAAACATTACATAGCCTACAGATATGTGAGAGGGGAATTGAGAGTACAAAAAAAAAAGCAGGCCCTTTGAAGGTCGATCACCATTTTCGCTTTTACTCTGGCGAAAGTTTGCTCCAATTCCTAGAGAGTTTACCCATAACCTATATTCGACACCGCTCTCGAGCAAAAAGTAATAAGGAAATGTGAACATTTCACAAAATTATTGACAGTAGATGCATAATTATGAGAGCTTTCCGAAGAACCTTTAAATACGGTCATTAAACCAGCTCTCGACCTTCACAGTCGGTCGCATATTTGACATCGGTAAACAACAAACTTGTTTTCTCCACTTTACAAAAAGAATGCGTCAAATTTGACAGTTTCAAGTTGACTAATTATTCTCAATAGTAAACAAAAGTGTAACGGGTGGCATTACAAACTGAAAAAAATGGTCTATATGAGGCATTTGCATGTGTGCAATTTTTATAGGATGTCCATACAATGGACATTGGCATCACAGAACGTCATGTTTTGCTATTTTTGTTTTGCGCTGGAATGGCTTGTCACAAACGTCACCAAAAGATTACATGGAACTGACGTACATTTTCGCACGATTCGTAAAACTTTAGTGATATCATCGCTTGTGGGAGTCGGAAATTTTGAAATGTAAACTGTCATGGCATAATTTTCTAGATTTCATAGGTGTAAGTTATCATAACTACTTGTACTTGCGATGAAAACTGAAAATCAGAAGTGTAGAATCAACTTTTCATTAACATGTACCTGTTTGGTAAAAATGCTGATTACGTGCACGTGTAAAATTTTAGATACCGTAATCTAACGTAATCATGCATGTAGACTTGTTTTAGATGCCTAATTAATTTAAGGTGAGCTTACTTGATTTGGAATTCGGCACGGAATTGTTTGGTCGACGCAAGTTAGTCACTGAAAAATGCACGTAAACGGTTTAAACAGGATTAACTTGAGACGAACACGCATGATTGACCAGAATAACATACTAGTATGCCGCATTTCTTTAAACAAGCTTAGAAAGACCACGTTCCAAGCTCGGTGCTGTTTTCTAACTACAGTAAGCAGAGGATTCTGGATGCTTTGGAACACACCACCAGGTGACTACACGTAATTAAGGCATGTAAATTCACAACTCTGACTTGTTCACTGTATGGGTGCTTTGAAACTACATGTAATTCATTATATGTACATTATTTACTTTGACCCAAACAAGTTCTAATATGAACTTCGGTCCAACTATTAATAACTATTTCAATTAAACTTTCGCTCATAATCTGCTCGAGGTATGGTCAATTCCATTGTTTCAAAACCCTTTCCTATTTTGCTTTCCTAGCCCAGAAAGTGTGTCGACCAACAACAGTTCAACCAGTTGGAAAATCTGGAGAGATCGTTATCGGTCAAGTGGATTGAAATTACCTGCCCGGCGCTGACCAATGGGGCGCGAGTGTGGGCGTGGCCAGGCTGACGTCACGCGCTAGGGCTGGAGGAGCCAGGCATGTCGACGACGGCGCCATCTTCAAGCAGAGTGCTTTTGGAACACGGTGGGGGTGGTGTGCACGCATGAGGATTATCGCAAATTAGCTAATTCGCCCATTGGATTAATTGGACTCACGCGGATTATGCAAATTTGGACGCTGCTTTCGTGTATTGCCCGGATTTAATTGGCACATTTTGGCGGAGTTCGGCAGGAGCAACCTGTGCATCCAGGTGGGTTACCCATTGAAATTGGCACTTTTTTTCTGCATGATTTTGCGAAAATATAGTGAAAACGCCACCTTGAAGGTAGTAAATTTCACATATGGTGGAATCATGCACGCTCCTGGATGCGGGAAAATATTGTTTTGTACCATTTTGTAAGCGAACATATGGGCAGATGGAGACACAACAGTGAAGTGAAAATGAGATGAAGTGGCAAAAAATGGCAAAAAAATTTCGACTCAGCCAAAACCGTGAGTTGAATTGGTGAGTGTCAAAGGGAATCGTGGCCACAGGTACGGTTTTTATAAGAGGGCAATACTCCGGCCGTAGGCTGGTCATTAGCGCTATCGTCATGACCATTACATTTAGATGTAAAATTCTTCTGGTCAGTTACGTTGTAGCCACCAGGCCACCTGATAATAGGAATTGGTGGATCATCATTCCAATTACGACCTCCTATGGAAAGGAGATTCTGGTTGTTGAGTAAGTACCGGAAGTCGTCTATGTGATGTTCCTGGTGTGAGCATCTTGGAAATTTCATTGGAAAACTTAAATTTGCATATACATAACCTATGCTCAACATCCAGGATGCCATGCGGAGGGGTGTCAGCTTGCTCAGGTACAGAAATATTACAGGAAAGTTAAAAAATATGGCTAAAATAAATGAAAGCTGAAACAGAACCGTGTAGTTTATCACTGATGCGAACTTTATAAGTAAATTTACATGTTTGTAAGTACTTGTAGTGGCGAGTTCGGAAATCGTACACCGATAGGAAATTGCATCCTATTGGTCTGAACGACGCCATTTTTTCGTTCTTTCCTGGGCCAACTATAGCATCTCTATATTGACGCAGTAATTACAAGTAATAATCAGTTTTAAACAACTGCCATGCCTGTATGCATATACAGGCAAGGCAAAAAACGATATAAGAAAAACTCCATGCAGGAGAGATTTGTTAGCGTCCACATGTTAACTGCTGGTTAATTTTTTTAATTTGTCAGTAAATGATTTATGAGGCTTGAATGTTCGCTTTAGTTGGTATAGGATTAGAAACCTACTTTGTGCATGTACAGTATATACTTAGTACAACGCGTAGGTGTAAACTGTTTGCGTTTAAGTAATTTATTGAGCAGCCATTGTAATTGGTTAATTTATTGAGCACCTATTGTAGTAGGGAAATAAACCCATTAGCAATTGTAAGCTTCAGTACATTGAAATGTCACACCGGATCACCGACTAAAAACATTAGGGTATGATTTAACTCTGATCGATTTATCAGTTTTGTATATAGTGTTGCAAATCATAGTTTGCAATATTAGTCAGTTCTTATTACTCTGGTTAATGAATTCAATGTTGTCGTTTGATTTGCGACTCAGCATGAAAAAACAGTTTCATAATAAACAGTGCCTAGAAATGCACTGGACATGTTTCGTTTTATAATGAAAAGGCCTACTTGAGGTGGACATGCAGTATAGTTGGATTAAATTATAGTAGTGGTTCGTTAGATATTCTTTGTAGCGTAAATAAAATATTAAAGAAACATTTTCCGACCTGCCAAGGCCAAGTCATGAATAAAAAGCTGATTATTTTTGATTGAAAAGACAGGTTTTTCAGGGTACTGCCCACACCCGTCAACAAATTTCATACGAGCATGACCATCGCAATTTGTTTCTAATAAACAGAAACATCAAATATATAAATTAATTTGGGTCCTTCATTTGCAAACTTTACCGAATATGACACGACTTAATCGACCCCTTACTCATCTTCAGGCAATATTATTGACCACGTTAACATAAAGCAAAGTTTGATTGAGATGGTGCATACTGATGGGATGATGAATCAATTAATGTAGGAGTTTGGTGTATAGTACACCGTTTCTCACATGGAATGTAGACGGGAAGGTGCTGCATGCTTATTTGTAGCAGACATAGCTTACGGCTTGTATGATCTAATCTGTGTGCAATTTTAAAAGAAACCGATTGTTTCATTGCAATGGAGACATGCTCTCGTATCCACCCATGTTATTGTTGTGGCCGTTTCAATGATGGGGTTGTTATTAGGAAGTGGCTCGAGCTTTCACCAATTTACATGTTTTGAATAAAGACCCAAGATGCAATAAGTTTTCTATCAGCTTTGTTGACACCATGCGTCACGCACTTCGATAGAAATAATTAAAGGGTGCATGTACATGGGGCACACCTATTTGGGTGTATGTTTTGTGCAGCATTTTTCGACGAAAAAAGATTAACAATTAACTTAATTTCCGCCCTTGATTTCTGGTCGGGAGACGGAGACAGTGCTACAGTATTTCCAAAACTTTTTCCTCCATTACCCAAAAGCCGCTTACCTGGATGCCACTTTTCTGGTCTGTTTGGTTTTGATTAGGCCAGTTATTTGATCTTGTTTTCAAAGTTCAACATCCTGCTGCATTTTATTTCAACATCACAAAGCCTGACATACCACGTTTCCAGTTTTTGACGTCAAATATCGTTATGTTAATTTAATGAGCTACATATCTTTGTATTTTATGGCATAATACCATGCAATATGGGTTGTTTGGACATTTGGTTTATTAGGCCAATGATGATGAGTACTCGTGGTGCTTCCTGCTAACAGTCATTGTCATTATACTAATTATAACAAGGGAGTTATGCAGACACTTTCCATAATTAAACCTTGTTTTTCTTCAACTAGACTCAACTAGAAAAAATGGGCTGTTTTGTTGACCTGATAGATACTTCATGTCTGTTTTATATCTGAAATTGTCGAAGGTTTTCATTGATATTTTAATTGCGAAGCACCCTGTAATGAGTTTCTTTTAAAATCTGCTGTTGCTTTTCTGAGCCTCGAAACAGAATAAGTGGCAAGGGGAACAACGACTAGTTTTTTTTTCAATTTTTTTTTTAATTTTCTGTTCACGTAGTACTAGTACACCTCTCACACAAATCAGGTTAAACGTTAGCCGCCGAAACACCTTTACAAAAGAACATAACCTGAATTGGGAAGGCAAAATCTGAAAAGGATTGGAATTAAGGTGGAATGTATAGTCGCAAAAAATGACGTAAGATTCTATCTAGTTTGAGGCTTAGTTGTTAGTCCACCATTTTGAAAAAAATTATGGAAAAATCGCCCTAAGAAAAAATAACATACAAGTCTTCTTAGAGGCTTGATACACTTTGCATCTGATGGGAAATACGTTTAATTTAGTTATATTATAAAATATTTGTGCAATACATGTCATATTTTGACATTTACACCCATCAACAATTTATGCAGTACTGAGAAATATTATTAACAGTAAATTTCACATTTATGATAAATTTAAATAACTGGTAAATGCTTAAAGCAATGGCATCGGTATCTCATCGAATCTCATTACCAGTCATAAATAATCTCGCCTGTTCAATAACTATCAAAATGCCTTTATACCGATACTAGTCTAGTATATCTTCCTGATTCTTTCCTTTTAGCTCTTTTGAGTCAATATATTTCAGAATCATAATGTAAATACATGTAATGCAAATGCATTTCGTGTTTATTTGTTGACATAGCGTATGAAACAACTCTGCTTTAATGATTCATTATCGAGATATAATAGGTTAGGTTAGTCAAATACTCTTTAATTCCTTTTAGCGGTAGTTTGTTTATCCCATCACCATTAGTTCAAGAAAATTGCGATAGGTATGCTGTGGCTTATTGCTTACCTCGGACAAACTTACTGAAATTGACAGGTTATAAAATATTGCAAGGCACAGGCAGGTACAAGACCTCGCCTTTTATGACATTTCCAGTTAAAAATAGTAAACGGTTCCTATGAAGCTGAAACGTTATAAAGGTCCGTCAACACGATAAGTACATGCATATAACACATTTGTTTTAAAATTTCGCCAAAAATAACTTGTGACTTTGCTCCAGTACATGTATATTCAAAATGTTATTGAAAAATTATTGTCAATTTAAAACATATTGTCTAACCTGGCTTTATGTAATGTTTTGTTATACATTTATATGATAGGACTTACATACAGGAACGTACATACAGTGTACATGCATTATTCAATTTAACGCTAGCTATATTTTCTTCCTTCATTACATTGCAAAGATTTGCTCATAAAAATATAAATGAAAATGGCAGTTTCTTTAAAATTGCATTGTTTGAAGTACTTTTGGGCAGAAGTTCAACATACTAAGTTATAACTTTTGGCTGTACTGTGCATTATGCGAGGCATTAGGCCCTTCTCCTTCATAGATACGATGAAAAAGTGAGCTTCTCCTAACTGCTTATCTACATTATGAAGTTGTCATGCAGTTAATTATCGCTCTCGCTGAGTGCATATAATTATGAAGGCAATTTAAATGGCGTTGAAATACCACATAATTCCCCTCTCATGCATCAAGGAATGACCAACCACCATGAAATTGGCAGTTTTATCACTAGTGCCTTCACTGACAAGCTAGGAACAATTGCTTTTTATTTTAGGGTCAGCGTTTGTACAAACCTTAATTGCTTATTGTCTTTCGAAAAGGCCCAATAGCATTTATGAATGTCCTTTGTGCGCCTCAATTTTCTACTGTGGGACCCATCGAACCGTTTTAGACTGGCTTCTATGTCAACGCAGGGGTCCTTGTTTGCTGCTTTATCTACCTGTTTATTTGTTACCTATAAGTATGTAATTGCGTTTGCCCACTGCCCAGTAAGTGGAATGGCAAATATTTGATTAGTGTTATCGTCTAATCACTATGCAAGGACGCATTACGTCAACTAATGAGGGCTGAAGTTTTAGGAAGTTGAATCCCAAACAATCAGCAGCACACCTGCTGAAAATTGATGTTTAATTGCTTTGATTATCTTGGACACCCGGTAGCATGGCGGTCTTTGTCAGGGTGACCCAAACTACATGTAGGAAATGCCAATTCCTAATTCGAATCTACATGTACATTTCCGTATTTCACCATTCTGTTTCGAAGATCAAAATGCTATCAGCTTCAATAAAATGTTTAAGCAATGTGTCATGCTATGCCTGTGACTGTATGACATAAAAAAGGACGTTCAAGTATTACGCCATGTTCTTAGGAGGTGGATTTGCCAAATCAAGCATTTGGCTAAAATCCATAATTTGTCAAATCAAGCATTTGGCTAAAATCCATAATTTGTCATTCAGTTTTGAGAAAAACATTGCTTGCAGCATTTTTTGTGTACAGCAAGCGTTCGTTACATTTTTCTTTTGCAAACGTGCTTTTGTTTGACTAAAATTCATCACTCGTGTACACATTTAAATGCTGACAAGATGAGTGGTCTCAAAATGTGCTGAGGTAATATGTGAACGTTCCCAAAGAGGCTAAGGTGAATAAAAGGTTAGAGAAGTCGCAAACACTTAGTTTTTCTTCGTTTCTGTGACATGTCTGTAGCTTAAGTTGTTCCAAGAAAAGTCAGTGACTGCCATCTCTACAGAGAACTTGTCATAGGACCTAGACAAGTGTCTTTCATTCTTAGAAATCCTCACAAATTTTTTCACGAACTGGTAGCTTGTCATCCATTCTAGTGCAGGAACCCCTACTTGGACTTCTTTTGAAAAGCCCGAAGCAACAAAATGACCCAGCAAAGGTGAATAGGTAAAATAGGGTCGCCAAGGACTTAAAAGTTGATGTTTATCAATAACCTTACTTACTTGAAACATACACCTGGAATTAGGACTCATTTCTTTGAAATAGTTAATGGGCAATCTTCTGGTTAGAAGTTACATGTATAGCTATTTTTTTTTATATAGTGAATATCATATTTTCCCCAAGTTGTACTACATGGAGCAAAACCACTGCAATTGAAAAAACGTGTAAATGTTCAAGTCTTGTTAAACATTGCATGCTTAAGCATAATGGTGCAATGCATTGCATCAGGTTAATGCAGATTTTAACCCGTTTTTGTATACAAATATGCTGATTCTACAGCCCTTGATAACTGCGACTATTGTTTCTGATAATATTACGGGATGCATATGCTTTACATGTACATATATAACGCAGCAGTATTTCTGCTTCGAAATAACTTTGATTGAACAATAAGTTAATCCGGACTATTCTATAAAAGCAAAATATTGATTGGGAGTTAGAATTCACGCTCTAATGTATTTAGTTCTTGCCAATTTCTGACCAAACAGATAATATATAATAAAAAATTCAATACAATCTAATTTTATATTAAATATCATATACCCGTATGTAAACATATTTATATTGCGACTCTGCTCTCCTCGTTTAATTCTTGTGTTAGAATAAGCAGTAATGCAATCAAGGTTAGGACTATTTTCGTATTGATCCAATTTTGTCTTTCCGGACATGGTTTTTTGATGCCTTTTTTTCAATCGAGCGAAACACTTGGTCGCTAGGGAAATTCAGGATTATTTGTTATATTTCGGGAAAAAATAAACATGATAAATGAATTATTTACATGTGTCAAGCATGAAAAATGCATTCAATGTAGGCGCATCTGTCACCGACCATACATGCTATCCAATTCAAAAGCGAATAGTTTACATACCTATTATAAACTTAATGTATCGTTGAAATATATCATTGAAAACATATTCCAATAGCACTTGATATTTTTAGGGAAAATGAGTACAATACATACGCCCACTGTGTGTTAAAACTATAGCGGTCATTGGCACGAGAAATAAGGGTCAACTTATTTTGACCCAAACCAGGTTCACAACTCATGCAAGAAACAAATATCATAAGGGTTGGTTGGAGCTCCGCATTTTCTTTACTGAACAAGAAGCAAACTGATCTTGATCACTGTGGACATGTAGGGTGGGATACTGATGGTCATTGAACTGTCCTTTGTCATTGGTGGATGCCCATCAAGTTGATCTGCGGTGTATGGGTTACCTTGCTTTGTTTTAATTGTCATAACGAGATTAGACAATCGGATGTCCATTTTTTGCAAACTTGAAAACAATGACTGTCATCATGCAAAAGACGGTCCAAAAAAATGTTCTGCATGCATCATATATTGCATTGCATAAATTATTAGAACAATTGTGGTTCAAGCAACAACCACGTTATGGTTAAGATAACTAATTTGAACCAATGCAATAATATGCTAACAAAGGAGTTTCAATATGGCCGTCACTATCACAGTCTAAATTTATTTTCCTTTCAATTGTAGTAGAATTTTTTGAATTGTAATAGAATTTATATTTGCCTTGCATTTTATTATAGGTGAATAACAGCTTTCCAAAGTATCATTTTAGGATTCAGGAAACAAAATCTGAAAGGCGCAAAACGTTTCAAAATGCAAGTTTATCAATCATTGACATCGCAACAACATCCGGGGTCCAAGCATTTTAATTGATAATAACATCATATTCAAAATGTCGTGCACGGTAACTAAATGTGGAACTAAAAGGGCTTTCGCTATAATTTCAAAATTCGATATTATAGGTGAAACGTTACTAACCGGTTTAGTTCCACCCAATCATATGAATTTATAACCTGGCAATTTAGTGGAAAAAGGGTTGCATATTTATGAACATGCCTCGACGAATGTTAAGCCTATTTGCACAAATTGGCGGTGTCTCTAAGCAGGTTTGCTCAGATAAGGGATCCATATTTATGATACGCATTGCCCATTTCCACGGTTTCAAGTCAATAAATTGTTTCTGTTTTGCTAAATCAGCAATGCGTTCTGATGCGTGCTCAAATTCTTGTTTTCAACGAATGGATCCCAAAATAAGCTTACATGCAATGTGTTTGGGACCCCATTTACATTTTCGTAAAAAATCAAGTGGAGAAAACTATCACCGCATGTAGTTGAGTAAGGTGATGGCAGTTTTTCAGTATTTGAAAGTTTGTTCGTTCTTTGGGACTCCATCCAAACGTCATCACATAAACGAAATTTCGCATCAAGAAGGCAGCTGATTATATCAAAGCCTTTCACTTGCATTGCACTCTGTAATAAAGCAGTTCACAATCTTGATTGTTCTGAGATGGCCCATATCAATGTGGGGCTAAGAAAGGGCAAATGATCAACAAGGTACCAGTCAATGTTCTTGAGCTGTATGTACAAATATAGTAGACAATTAAAGTACAACGGTTTTTGCGCATGCAGCCATATACATGTACAGTGCATGTGAAGTCACCTTATGTATTGTGTCAACGGGACACTCCTATTGGCTGCTAATGAGGTCACCACTTTACTGTCTTCATTTGAGTTCTTTACGTCCCTGACTCCCACCAAGTCCCGTGACCAGCCATCAGGCATTTCATATCACCCTTTATTGATTTTGTGCTAAATCATCGCCAAATGCCCTGTTGCATTTTTCAGCCTCGTCTTTTTATTTTCTGGTTTCTGGCTTTTACACCTACGTGGTTTAGGAGAAAAACACCTTCCCAGCAAGATAATGACAAGTCCAAGGACTTGCAAAAAACTTAAAAATCTAACGCCTATTTGGATCAGTGCAAACTCAACTGACAATGATCAATTAAAGCGAGGATCCCCTATTTTTTCCTGTTCATTTACACATGCATAACACTAAAGCTCCTTTTATCACTGTTGACCGGATGACACATGTGACTTTGTATGAATATCATGTACCCCTCACATCCATGCCAGCAGCTCAAGTTTGCCATTTTTTGGCTGCATTTGTACATGAATATGTGGGAACTAGGCTGAAGCGCAGTTTGTATTCGTCAACAGTTTGGTAATTTCCTCACAAAAAAACATTATTATTGCTGCAAATGAGACATAGCGTTGGCAACAAAATCACAGCCAAGGACGTTGTTATTGGCTGTTTTCTGCATGGGTATTAAATATTTGATGTGGTTTAACTAACGCTAGTTGTCACGCGCAACGGCGATCTGCAAAAATAAAATTAATCGCGTTTCACCCTCTTTATAGGCGTTTTTAATTTATTAATTTAAAGTGCGTGTATATCCACCTGATTTTATTCGCTAATTTAAAAAAAAAAAAAAAACGCGAAGAAAAGCGTACGCCTATCAAATGGCATTGCAAGTACTTGAGCTTGGTTTGCATAACAATTGCGTCCCTAGTCTAAAACGCCCATTAACCAATAATGGCAGCCTAATTTTATGCCTTTTTTGTTACCAAACTGATTCAAATTTATACAGTCAGACATGCATGTTTGTATATCATTACATGACTGCGTGCGCATGCAGCATGGAAAGTAAAAGCAATCTGGGACTTCCATAAATTCTATCTATTGCAATTTTTTGGTACCCACATGCAGAAATATGTTGTTGACAAAGGTTTGCTGCAATGAATGTAAACCTGTTGAACCTGTCTTTACTTGACTTGGGATTGTCACCTCAAACTATTATAACGTCGCAGCGAGTAACATGTAGACGGTTTAAACATACTTAAGTTACATCAGATGATCACGTGGCTTCTTTTTTGTGTGATTAGGGAAGTATACTGCATCCGGTTTAGCAAACTCAGATAGACCTAACCCAGTGGTTGGAGTTACGTTTTTTCTGGAGCAAAAGTTTCTTGAGGTTCTGGAACATGGCACCAAATATTATGATTATTATTATTTTTATTATTATTTGTTTATTAACACTCACTAAGAGCAAAGATACAATAAATGTAAATGTACAAACAGTTCATGTTTGGAGGCACGTCATGTAAATCCTTAACTAATCTGACCTAAATTGACTACATGGAGTTAATATGATATTTAAAATAATGAATTTACCGAGCACGTGCACCCATAGTTTGTTTAGCTTTAACATCAAGCGCACATTACAACAAGGTTATTATAGAAAGCTTATCACGTCATTAACAAATTAATTACATTTATACTACATTTGTTTTTCTTAAGCAGATATCAATTTTTATAACGAGGTTTACTCAAGGTTGGATGATTGTAATTTTAAATTCAAATTAAAAAGGTATGGGTTTATTAACTCGTTATCACATGTCATTAAGCTGACTGTGGGGCACACCATAGAACTGAAGAGTGACGTGTGTAACTACGTGTATATTACATTTCTCTCCTGCACATTGAGTGGTTGCATGCTCGACACCTTTTGACAATAATATTGATAAATTGTGTTCAATGATTTAGCTTATTGCTAAGGTCGAGGCAAGTGCGCAATGAAAAATGATTAACATTCAGGTGCGTAAGCATGGCAAACATTATATCAGCATATTTTACATGTCTACAAGAGCTACTGTCTGAATCCTCTATTGGACTGATTCGAATTAAACTATGTTATAATTTTCGTACATCGATGCCAAATTTTTGTAGAACATTGGCACAGCATTAATGCACACTTTCCAAATATTCCCTCCTTCACATTTGAGACAATTGAGTCAGTCTAGTCAAGTGATTCTTAAACACGTTTATTTGTATTGGAACATTAAGGTAAGTCATTATCGAACCGACTTTTTTATTCTCCCTCGTTGTTTAGGAGGATGCACTGACTAAAGCCCTAGGTTATATGCTACGTGCATTACCGAATATTTTAGCACTTTTATCCGTTTTAAGTGCGCCCCAAAATAATAATGTTATTTTCAGACAGACCGTTAAAAGCAGAAATGAATGTTTTATGGTCGTGATTCACATTTATGTTGCAGGATGCCATTAAAATGGCTTTTATTATGGCACGCTGTACTCATCTCAGGACAACGATTTCAACAAGAAACCATAAATCGACCCGTTTTTTCCCAGCAGTTTTTACCTGGGATGAGGCAAAATCCGTAAGTTCAATAATTTCAGTTTATGAAATGTGATTTATGGATGACAGACTTTTCTGACTATCGTGTTCCTGTGTTTGCAGCACTCATTTAATTTTGGCCTCAAAAACTGTAAGACCAGGTAGCGTTTTCAGTGTGGTTGTAAATATGCTGGAACCATCGGCCACCACCAATGTTTTGGCCTCTGTGTCCAGAGATGGGGTCGAAATTGCAGCGGCGGAAACTACAATCATTGGAGTGGACACTGAAAGGCTCTTGTTGCAGGTAATAATTTTTTATGCAATCCTCAAGAAACTGACAAGTTGATGCTAACCCGAATGGTGTAGGTTAAACAAATGCTAGATGTCTTTGATGTCTTTGATGATACAACAATTACTCCAATCCAATGTGCATTAGAAAGGTTTTACATCAGTATCCACATCCCAATCCTCATGAGCTGCTACTATCCTCATCGGTTTTGGACTTTATGGACATACTGTATCTGACTAATTAATAAGTACTCGAGATCACTTATAAGTCCCCTTATAAATCACTTGATGGCATATGTCCTCGACAGCTTTCATGTTTCATTGTGCAATCAGGTTAAACCATTAATATCAAATTCGATTGACATTTGATATCAGAACCTGCAATGCAGTTCATTTAATTTTAATTTCTTAATGATTTTGCATCAATCAAAATTATTAGTAAAAATAGTCAGATTGCTCAATTAGGACACAATGAAGAGTTGACAAGCAACTCTGTGAAAGAAATTACTAAAATTATCGATTATGCAAACAGGTCTTGACTGCTGTTTCCCTCAATTCTTTATGACAATTGTTATTTTATCTTATGTGAGGCATGTGTCATATTTATTGGTCATATTATTGGTCAGGCTCGTCAGGGAAATTTGCTTTGAAACCTAGAAAAGTCAGGAAACTTGAAAATTTCATTGATGAAAACTTTTCGTTATCAACATCCAATGCCAAGCTATGACCCAAAAATTTTGTAAAAGTGGAAAAAAAAAAATGTAAGGCATGCATTTTCGCAATAATTATTTGTGCAGTTCATCTTTTATTAATTAAACATTTGCAGTCTATGAAACAGTAAGAGCTCGCCACAAATTGGCGATTTCATGAAATTAATTTCAAGTTAAGTTTGCGTGAATTTCGTTCAGCTTTGTCTCCATCATATTTTCTTGGCACAAAAACTTAATATTTAATACGTTCATCAGATAGATCCTGTCTCCATTGTATTCAAATTTGATTGTCAAAATAAAATAATTCGTGCATTAGTGGAACCATCAACTGATGATCGCATCGAAAGATTTCCATTGAACATGTCAAGTACACATTTTTCTTAATTCAAGATACCAACAAGAAGCACGAAAGGCCAGTACAGACTCAGGGTGGAGGGACAAAGCAATGACATTCTAGGACCCCAATTTGTCCAATTTCAAGATCTGGAATTTTCACCACGCTTTCTGACCATCGTGGTGCACACCAACAGGGC
>JAQFYZ010002627.1:0-16190 GCA_034695085.1 Cylindroiulus punctatus | reverse complement strand
ATAATTACTTTACAATGCATTTCCTTTATTATTTACACTACATGTAATGAGCAGTGTAGCTGTCCAAATACTTTGTGGCCATACAATTTTTCGTTTTTTTGATATAAATAGAATTTATATTTTAGCTGGAAGCATACAAGTATAAAAATAGTTTGAGGGATTGATGAGCTTCATTTATTGCTAGTCGTTATATTTTTAGATATTTAATTTCTCTATTTTTTCACCATTTTCATTTTGTTCAAATACTTTATGGTGCCACTGTATGTCTATCCATCTACTCTCACAAACCCCGTGAATATGGCTAAAAGGTTCATCTACAATACTAATTTTGTAAAAAAAAATAGAACATAAAAAGTTTTTAAAGTATCATCAGAATGGACCATCGTACGTACCATGTGCTCTAATTACACTTATTGAAGTGCAAAAGCCTAGGGTAGGCCTACATGTACACTGTATAAACTAAGTAAAAGATGATATTATTAGGCCTACGGTACATAATATTATGACCCTTGGCACTACTGATACCATTGTTTCTATGTCAAAAAGGACTGATAAGGATTTGATGATGATAATGAAATCATGTTAGTTTACAATGAATTCACACACACATTTGTAATATCTGTATGGAATTGCAAAAATTTAAATCTAATGTAATAATAATATAATGTATAAAATAATAATAATCATGGAATAATTATGCAGCAACACAGTAACACAATATCACAAAATCAAATTTTGTCCAAGTTTTGCACTTTTGAGAAGCCATACTGTACATGTATGTTAGCTAACACTGAGGTAAACTACATGTAGAATGGCCATCAATCATTTCAGGATTAGAGATGGAAGAGATTGGATGCTGGTCAATGTAAGATTAAAATTATAAATGACTATAACAAATTAATTGATTTCAGTTTTCCAAGCTTATGATGAATTTTTCAGCATTAGCCTCAAAGATCAAACTAATGTCTCCATTTCTATGCAAGAAATAGAACCAACTGTGAAGAAAACACGTACAATGTAGTTTGCCATAGTCACGTGTTCTAAGTGCTCATAGAATTTAGGACAAGCGATGGTTTGCAAAGTTACATCAGGGATTTTAAAACAATTGTTAACTAGTTAACCTTGAGAAATGAGGCCTTAATTGAGGTTTCAATCGCTGGCTAACCATTCCAAGAGACGACTCTGGAAAACGCAGCCAAGACTATTTATTGTCAACTGTTTCAGTCATTTCGCCTAGTTAGAACAGCATCATCAGGGAAACGATATCAAATTGTCTTGTTTCCTGATCTCAGCTCAAACCACTATAACTGCAGTTCTCGTTTGTACTTCTCTTTTATAACTGGCGGTTGAATTTTGATGGGGTGACTTTGCGTCCCGATGACGCTGTTGTACACTGTACTCGGAGATGAAACGTTGGATAATTAATAAATAGTTTTGGCTGCATTTCACCAGTCTGGATTTACTGTTACAGGCATATTGTGTGCCTGCAGATATGTCGATATTAAATCCATTCAAAAACAAAATGGATAACAGACAGAAGATTGCTAACAAGAGCGGACAAAAACATGGTAGTAACCTACATTTTATCACCACTGCAAAAACTAGCTAACTAAGCTGCTATTGCGAATTATATTCAATAAGTGAAATGATGATACACTATATGCCTACACAGCACATGGTAAAAGGAAATGGCAAGGGATAGATGACACGGTGACCAATTCAGTGGTGATAGGCAGGTCTTTCACCTTGATCTACATTGTACGCAGAGTACGTTAGTCAATCTAATAACATTTGGCAATGCCGCATCATCTTATAGCATTTCACTGCGATTCCACAGTGAAAGTCTAACCCTCGTATTATACAGGCTCCTATATACAAATCATGATACAAATCCAGAAGGTCATATAGGGTCAACCAAGCAGGTCAACCTGCCAAATTGTTATAAGTTCATTTATTTAATAATAAAACTGGAACAGATTTGAAGAGTTGCCTCCCACGTTGATGACACATCTACCGTATATTTTTATCAGAGAAGGTACATTGTATAAAATTCAGGATGTACTCACCTGCCATGACTTTCGATAAGGTGCCTATAAACGGAACGACAATTGTGCTTCCAATGCGCCATAATAAATGAGGTTTGTGAAAATCTGGGAGAGGCCAAGTCATATCCACTCGTGCGCTAATCCACTCAGTAACTGCCGCTTTGATTCTGGACGGAATTAACAAAAAATTACCCATTTTCTTGGCCCCCCTATCACTTCACTCCACGAGAACAAGCAAAAATTTGTAAACGAAGACATACTTATTACGAAACTATCTCACTGAGGCCAACGGCTGCTGGCAATACGAAAGGATCACTATGGCAATAAATCCCTATCAAAGCTAAGGTTGTAAAACAGCTATATAATTTCGAGTTCATTAATAATTCCCACTCCCTATTTCTAATATTGATCCCTTTCAGAACACATACTACAGTAAGATGATGGCTGCAATTCTTTAACTAGATAATATAGAGTGCCAGACGTATTCTCCCATTATGCAGGCATCCCCATTTCAGAGCTTTAGCAAAATAGCAAGGATTCTCCCTAGTTTCAACAATACACTGTAAAATAAATTGGTGATGCTGAAAATGGTTATAAGGAAGCCATATTGAAGCTCAAGCCTGTGTATTATGTTAATAACATAAAATTACTAACGTGGTTTTGGCTATGATGACATTTTATATTTATCAAAGATGTGTATATTAATGCGACAAGGATGTTTCTGTCTTCGATCTAGCCTAATTCTAGACATGTTAACTAATAAAAATAACACTGCCGTCTATACACAACCACTACAGTAATTCCAACATGGTTGTTTGCCATTTCATCATTGCAGACAGCGTGCGCAGTGCCCACAAACCAATCTGAAAATTCTGAAGAAAGACAGTGAAAATGGCCCCAGAGTTAAAAGCGGTACGCGCTAGTGAAAGTAGTAGTTCTGGTTTAGGAGCGACATTAAAAAGTTTTTACAACGATCCTTTCCGATGGTACGGTATTTGATTTGTCAAATTCTGTAATGGTTTTTTCAACATCACTTTGCATGCCTCACGTTGTACGTACTGTACATGTATACTTACCATGCTTTTTACATTTGTGCTTACAGGACTTTTATTAAGAGCTGGGCAATGTTTGCAACAGGTGTTTGGATAGCGCGTGAAATGACGGGTTTAGATCTAATGGCACCACCAACGCCTGCGTAAAGACAAAATCATTAGGTATACAGTAGTTGTGCATTGAAGCCAGGATGTTTTGGCAGTTTTTAGAAGTGATTCTTGTATCTATTTTTCAGGGCTGCTGTTCCTCTGGATCAAGCATGAATCCTTATAAACAACCAATATTCTTTCATACTTTATAGATAATGTAAATGCTGCATTGTTCATGTAATAAAAATTATAAATAATATCACATGTGGTTCAATTTGATTTCAAAAAGTAGAAATATTGAAACTATACTGTACATATGCATTTGAATATATCCATCTGGTATACATGTACATGTATAATACATAAGTACATAAGCTTCACCTTTTTTATGGTGATACCGTACACATCATTAATTCCTGTTATTCCAAAACAATGAATGTTGCCTACAAATATGAAACTCGTTATTTTAGATCAGTGTTTTCCAAAAAAGTGCTACAAGAACTTGACTATTGGTTCATGTTCATCCTAGCTGTACTAGAAAATTTACTGTATTCAGGGTACAATGGACATCGCAATTTAGCTTTACACTGTATATTATCAAAACTCACCAACTTGACTGGTTATTATGAACGATTAATTCCATCAATTCCTTATGTCTCAGTCAAATAACAGCATGAATTATCCAAGATGCATTTAGTCCAATGGTGGGCTATGGACTCATCTTGATGTGACATGTAATTTTGAGTTATGTAGCAAGTGTCCATAATTATTACTGTTGGATAAGTAATGCCTATTAAACAACAGGAACCATCTAAGGTCGAGCACACAAATATTATTAATAATGAGCAAAATTAAAAACATTAACTTGAAACTAATATCAGATTTCAGTTTTTATTTTCAGTTTTAAAAGTTTTCATACATTGAGTTCACCTGCAGTTTAAAGCATCAGGTCAAGGAATACCTAAAAAATTCTGAAAATATAAGATTGGCACTGGATTAAATCACACGCAGGATTTAAAAAGTTCATCAAGCAAAGTGTAAGTTTAGTGAAACTTTAGACAATTTTTATTGAAACAATATTTATTATGCTTGGTAAATTGTTAAATAAAATGCGTGATAAAATGCCAGTAGCAAGCTTTCTAGGCATTGAAGAAATTTAATTATTTTGTTTTAAGTGTTACATTCTCAAAGCAACTGCATTGCAACAATGAACAAGTACGCAAAATAAAATGAAAAGAGAAATTTCGATCAATCTCTGAAGGCATTACAACAGGGACAAATACTAGGGCAGCAAAATGATTGATTTGGAGGACAAAAGTAAATATTGATGAATCTTGTGTCAGAGCCATTTGCAATGAAAACAGGGTAGCCCTCAATTAAAAACAGAAAAAAAATAAAATTCAAATATTACATTATCAAATGTACAAAACAAGAGTTTAAAACAACTCTTGGGCTTTAGCATTACATTTATACATCGACCTAAGAAATGAATCGTACAACGATTTGTTTCATCTTTCCTCTTCAGGACCGAATAATTGGGTGCTTTATCAATGTGCAATTATTTGGCAAGAATAAATGGTAGATATAATTAAGATAAACTTTTGGTTTATGCATTTCTGTGTCACATATTGGAGAATTCCAATAGTTTTCCCAAATGTGTCATTTGTTTGTCTGATGCAATGTAAAAACATCTAAACATTGAATTTCTTGCAGACCAATGTGCGCTTTTCAATGATTTTTGATATTCACAAATCTGAAAAATCATGTCGACTTTCTAATTCGGGCGTTAACCATGGTAACAATTTTCTATTTTAATAATGTATGACAATACATTTCTATAGTAAAAAAGTAAAAAACAATTTACCAGAACTGATAAATGGTACTTTTCCTTTAAAAGTTAACCTTTGAGTTGAAGGATTTAAATCAAAATGACGTGCTAAGTATGGTACACTTATGTTATAAATTTAAAATAATTTTTCTAGAATTTTTTAGGAAGGCATTTTAGTTTGAAAACTGGCGCCCAACAGAAATACATTGAAAACCTTGCTAGAATGTGGAAGAATCAAGTTAAAAAACGCCCTCTCAAAATACTTAAGTATCAATATTTTGGAAGATGTCAACCAGTATATTTCAATGCCTCTTTTTACAATAAATTTCACAGAACTTTGTACAAGATAATGGAAATTATTAAAGCAAAAAGTTTCTAATTTATGCTCGCAACCTCAATAAAGCTGCTAAAAATGAAGACTCACTGGGATTCTCATCTAAACTTCTATGATGACAAAAATAACATTCTAATAATGGCAAACAGATTCGTAATATACACATCATGGCCTCACAGAATATGGCACATTCATACTAAATCGTTATAGCGCTGTGCTCACACCTAAGTGAATGATGGGAGTCAGCAGCGAAAAAAGGTACATTCTTACTTTGTACAAGGAAGCTCACAGGGCGGGATTTAAAAAGACAATTTTACAGGTATGTACACTTACAATACACATTTTCAATTTTATAAATTATATATAAATCACTCACTCACAAAACTGCCATTGCCTAATTTAAAAACCAATTTCATCAGCCACATTAAACGTCTAGGAGTAACAGAACCGAATAAAGCACAGCATAACAGCTGCAGAATATGGCTAATTGCCGCTGGCAACAATTAAAAACAAAATCTATTTTCTTCTAAAAAAAGTGTTGAATTTCAGACAACAATGTATTACCACTGGTATATGGGTTTTTGTGCTGATGCGATTGGCATAAGGCCACCCTCAAACGTGACATGGAGATTGATTATATTCATTTTTACTAAAGCTAGATTTATAAAAGGGGGTTGTATTTTCTACATAGGTCAGATTTGGCAAGGAACACTTGCTGTGATTCGCAGCAGAATCCAGGGGAGCACTGCATCCAACCACCTGACCGGGTGCTTGAAGATCTTCACTGACTATTGAAAAGCTGCCACTATCGTTTTGAACTTCTGAAAATAAAGAAAACGTTATCGGTTTGGTTCATTTTTGAATTCCAGAGTAGATAAATTGCAATTGTAGCATCATCAATTCTCACCTTGACATGGCCTGACAAGTTGGGAAGAAGCAGCATTACGCTTGTGAGAAAGTGATGAACTGCTGCGTGGAAACGTTGAACAGGAATGCGCCGTGACGCACCCCTCACTCCGTCTATCATCACTCGGACATGTATATAGCCCTTTATGCTGATCTTGCCAGGCCGATGATGTCGAAGATGAAGAAGATACAGGAATCCACCGCGTAACTTCAGCTGGGGTGATACTTCGACGTAGCTTGGGGGGTGCAGCACCACATGGCGCTGCATTTGAAATCAGTCTCTCACTCGCTATCCGATCATGATTGGTGTGGTGAGGCAGGAATGTACGAAAGGTGGGGTCTGACAAGCCCCGTGGCCTACCCCCACTAGTAGTAGTCTGTGTACTAGGCGAGCTCGACAAGGTATCGACAGAAGAGTTACTAAGGTGTCCCTTCAGACTACTAAGACTGTCACCATCAGCAATGGTAGCCATGACTAGCCTTTGACCTCCCACCATGAGCAAGGATCGCCCAGGAACATCCAAGTCAGATGGAATCAAATTTTCATTACTACGTTTGGCACCATCACTCGTTCCACTGTCTTTGCTGGAGTGCTCTACAATGAGAAAGTATACTAATTATAATACATTGCTGACCAACTATTCCAAAAGCAGAAAATAAGGGAAATTCGTGCAATTGTTAAGGTCTGAAACAGCACAACAGAATTTCCTAATAATTACAAGTATAATTCTTGTTTCACTTTCATGCATCTAGAAAATCAAATTTTGTATGCACCAGTTATGCAAGATGCATACACAAAAATAAAATGTATCTCACCAGAGTTATCATCGCCGAATAGATGCTGGGTGCACCCTTTATAGTCATCTGGACAAGTGGCTATGCAAGGTGGATATCTGACTAGCTCTGAAGGAAGGGAAGCATCGTTTGTGCTCGTTGGCAGGTACTCCTCGTGCCTTTTGCGGGTTCTGTAAATGATCACGACCCAAACGAGGGAAGTGAGCACAATACAGCAAACAACCGCTATGATGATGATACCAGTCATGCTCTCGTCTCGTACGGTGCGTTTGGGGACAACCATCAAACGAGATTCGCCTCGCTCAGTTCCCAGCGTATTGGACATTTCGCATGTATACGTGCCAGCATCAGATGCTTGGGTTTCAACAATAACCAGCAGCTGATCATCTGCTGTGAAAAAATGCCTCTTGTTGTCAGACAACACGGTGCCATCCTTGCTCCATGTTAGCTTTGGTTTAGGACTTCCAGTAGCCATGCATTCCAAAACTGTTGTTACACCCACACGAGTTTCTTTGTTTTCCATCGGTTTAACAAATGATGGGATTTCTGATTAAAAAGAAACAACATTTACGTTACAAAGGGGTACATCACATTAAAGGATTTTTCATTACGCATAATGTAGGCTGCTTTGCCATCTCATATTTCCATACAATGATACTTTTTCAGATTATTGAAATTTCTTGGAATCGACTAAAATTTAAATTTAAATTCTAAGAATGACATAGAACTAAGACAACATCTTGCTGAATATTAAATATTAACATTTACACTCACCTAATACCGTAAGGGTAAAGTTAGCAGCGATATCACCAGCTGCATTCTTAGCAGCACAACTGTAAGATCCCATATCAGATAATTTGACGTTGACGATAAAGAAGACTTCGTCTGAGGGCATCACATGAATCCGTCGCTCCTGTGCAGCTGGAAAGTCTTCACCATCCCATTTGTGCCAAGATATCTGTGGCTTAGGCAAGCCCTGAGCGGCACACTCAAGACGGGCCATGCTGCCAGTTTTCACAGTTACATCTATTGGGGTTTTAGTAAACGTAGGAAATACTGAAACGAAAAAAACAAATTTATAATTTATAACTATCAAATCATTCTATTCTATTCCATGTAATACCCTAGTCAACTAATGCCATTTGGCGTTGGGTTAATAAATCTTTACCGTTATTCCTAACAATTTATTAATTGTGCCAAAATCAGGGAATTACTGGGACAACCGAAACGAGGACAGTCGTGGCTAGTTTCAGGGGAACTATACCAGCCTTTACCTTATTGTGTGGAACCACGAAATCCACAAACAGGATAACCAACACAGGATCAAACCTGGTTTTACCAAATGTGAGGGGGGTGTTTAACAACTGAACCATATACTCTGCTGTCTTATTAATTTTTTTCGTCCTTTTCACAATATAGGATTTAAAACAGTACTCCATATTATTTTTGTTAGCTTTAAAATTTCTCAATCAACAAGAAAGTATGCACCTACCATGTACAATTATTTTAGCCTTCTGCGAATAAGATGGCCCAAAATGATTAGAAATGATACACTGGTAGCGACCCTCATCTTTGACTGAAACATTATACAAGCGAAGAATGGTTGTATAAACTTTGATGTCACCAGCAGACACTGTGGCAAAATTTTCCATGTTCCCATGCTCAATAATCTGCAAATGAAATTTTGCAACATTTAATAATCATGAAAGTCAATGGTTTTAAGAATTCCATAAAATAATTTCCCGGATGTTACCTTGTTATCCTTTTTCCACTGGAAACTGACTTCTGACGTACTACTGCTCTCAGCCTTACAAGTCAAAGTTACATTGTCGCCCCATAGCGAATTTTGGCTCTGTGGCTCTTCAGTGAAATAAGGCTTTGGAAAATCCTCTGTATTAAAAATACCACCCAGTTGAAAGATTGCCAACAAGATTGCCAATTAGTGAATTTAAGACAGGTTTTATCCAAATGCATCACATACTAACCACCACATGTGAAATCTTGAGCTTTAACATCAAGGACAGACTTTCCCTTCAACGATTCAGGATGAGAACATGTGGCTGAAACCGAATCTTTAAATGTCATGGTACTAATCCAAGATGGCAGCCATTGCATGTGACAATCACATAATAGGCTGCTGCTGTCAAGTTGTCTAAAAAAATACAAATTTTATTTTACAGGGGATCGCACATTAAAGATATTCACAACTGTTAGAAAATGAAATTGCATCAACTGAAGAACTTACAATTCTTTCAAAAGTTTCAAAGCAGCAAAAGAACCATTTTGAATCGTGGTCACAGAGTTGTTGGAGATGTCCAAGCTACTGAGATTGTCCAGACCTTTAAATGCATGTTTAGCAATCGATTTTATAAGGTTTGAAGACAAGCTTAGTTTCTGTAGGTTATCTAAGCCGACAAATGCGCCCATCATGTCTTCAATAGTCCATGATATGCCATTATCGTTTAGCTTTCTATAATTAATAAAACAAATAAAGCATTTTTTCAATAACTTGCTCATTTATAATTACTGAAAATTCAAAATTGCAGCATAATTTCCCTTACAGTGTCTCTAAACTACCCAATCCAGCAAATGCCCCATCTTCGATAAATGAAATGTTATTATGTTCGAGTGTAAGATAACGTAGCTTCGGCAAACGAGAAAATACACCCATCCTTAGAACTTGCAAATGGTTATACGACAAATCTCTGCAAAAAAGTAACGATGAAATGAAGTCAGTTACATTATTTTAAAATGGTTGGCAGCAAAAGGCTTACAAGTTGCAAGTCTCAAACATTCCCATTTCACTTTTTTGGGATTACGTAGATAGACTAAATGTATTAGCAATTGGAAAAGTTATTCAAAACGTCATGAATCAATCAAGGATTACATTGACAGGGATACTATAGGCCTACAATGCAACGAAATTACAAAAAGCAAGAACATTTAAAACATCTGACCACCTTCGGATCTGTCAAATCCTCAATCAGGATTAAAAAAGTTAAGCATGCAGGTAACTGCAAGTAACTGCAGGGCAATAAACTAAAAACATGATATTTTACAACAACTTATTTCAGAGACACTTTGCAATGATTTTCTGCTGAAACCAAGTCAATAGAGAGAAAACTGCACAAAGGAGAGTGAACATATTTTTATACTTCCAATTATAATGCAATTCATTCAACTGCAGTATGCACACATGTGTGGAACGAAAATATTTTTTGATACACATGTGCGGAACGAAAATATTTTTTGTTTAACAAGTTGCAATCAATTGTGTATCTAAAATTGTATGTTTGCATACATTGATTGAAAATTTTATGTGTATCTAAAATTGCATTTTTGCATGCATGTTTTCAGGGTATTCATTATAATACGTTTTTTAATAATAAATTTAAACCTAATCCTAATCAAAGCAGATCAGATGAATTATATGTACGAGTATTATGCTCAAAAGCCTTCATTAAACTGCAAAGAAACCAATCTCAGTAACCCAAAGACTTTCTTGTCACCGATTAAAAGCTGCTACCTTGTGCAAATTATTGTGCAAATTAACCATAAATCTCTGAAGCAGTATCTGTAACTGCACCCACTAATTCGATAATTAAACGAATATTTAAACGTTATGAAAAGAATTGAGTTTGACATATGATTAGCTGAGAATAATTATGCTACTTATCACAACTTATTAAGTAGCGTTTTTTTATTGCTAAGGATCATGACTTAAACAGCTCTGATAAGCAAAGTGTGGCAATCACGTTATCAAGAAATTCATCCTGTAGCTCATTTCAGGATATTAGCTAGTGCTTGCTCTAGACAAAAAATTATTATACATCCACTCTTTTCCTCAAGCACTTCGAACGTCAAGACACATCATTTCTTAATTACCTCAATTTAGCAATTGGCAGAATGGCAGCGCAATTTATTTTCTAATAATCCCAGATAAGACCACCCATTATTCCCCACTACACTCTCTTGCTCTTCTTCACGCCAAACCTCAATTGCACTAGATGACAATTTACAGGACAATTATGATATTAGGGTACAATGATAGATATTGGATGTACGAAAAGGCAATTTAGGAAGAACATTTGCAGGCAGAAAGCTTGACATATCCTAATCCCTTTTCATCTATTTTCACACATTTCATCTTCACAAAACATCATTCAAATATATAAACTGCAAATATGCAAATCTGTCCACACTAACTACCATAAATGGCAAATGATCATGGCTGCCCCATGTCATAATATATGCCTAGAAAAACTGCCGACCTTGGCACAATGTGAATAGTTAAAAATGAAGCGCCAAAAATTCTAGCTTTTCGATTATTAAAACTGATCTTAACTTATATTACAGTACTTATATACACTTAAAAAGTGCTTAGAAGAAAGCTTAGAAAGTGATTATTTTTCCAAACCTCTTTTCATAACTTTAATATAGAAATAGAAGTTAACTTACAGGTCAGAGAGCTTTTCACAATACTCCCAAGTGTTGTTTTGTATTTCAACTAAGTTGTTCCGTATCAATGATCTAGTGATAACAAAAATAATTAACAATGCAGATTCCATGATGTTCCAGACTAGATAAAACGCTATAAATTAGGAGAACTTACAATTGCTTCAAGGATCTAAGTCCATACAACCAACCTCTGGCCACAACTGTGATACCATTATAATCCAACAGTCTAGAATATTAAAATGTTTTTGAATTACACAAGCCTAACCTTAAAAATTGGTCAAAATTTTATATACGAATACATACAGCTGTTCCATGTTACTGAGTTCCCAAAAAGCACCATCAAGTAGTGAGGTTATGCGATTGTGTTCAAGCTTGAGCACTTTCAATGAATCTAAGCCTTTGAAAGTGAGGCTTAAAATCTGCACAATTCGATTTCTGCTTAGGTCTCTGAATATATTTGGGGAAAAATTCTTTTCACATATTTGAACACTGAAAGTTACACTTATTGATATTTAATTACAAAATGAACTTACAATGTTTTGAGTTTCTTCAGCTGCCTGAAGAGATCCTTAGGAAGTTTTGACAATTTGTTCTTGCCTACTTTTAACGTCTCCAAATTGGTTAAATTGTCCAAACAGCCATCTTCCAAGCTGAATATTCGATTATTGTTGAGTGATCTATGAAACAAAAATCCTATTGTCAACGTAATTTTTAAGTCTGCAAAGTCTGTGGAATACATTAAACAGGTCCAGGAGTCAATGATGCTAGTTGTGTCAAATCATATCATGGTAAATTGGATAATGAAACTGATACCAATCTTTGGTCACACCAATATATAAATAGACACCCAACAAGGACCTACATCCTACATGACCAACTCGCACAAACCCCTACCCTAAACATTCGAACAGATTCCTCACACTTGGAAAAAGCATCATGACAATTTGCAAGAAACAAATAGATCTGACAGCTGTCGCACTTATTTTATTCAAGATTTTGACTCTGCTCAGATGCTGTCAGATGGTTTATCAGAACCCATTAGCATTTTAAAATAAGTATGATAAGTTCACCATGGCAGAAGAACTAAATTAGAATCGACCTGTTCACACGAAGCACAAAATAGCAATAAAAGAATGTTGACTTACATTTGTTGCAGTTTGGTGCCACTAAGAAACGTTCCATTGACTATTTCCTCCAGCCTGTTATGATGAAGGTCTAAAACGCGCAATGCAGGTAGTGAAGCCAAAGCTTGAGAATTGATGCTATGGATACTGTTATGATGCCTGAAATTTTAACACAAAATACCATGTGAAATTTCATGATGCAAGACTATGTAAAAGATTAGATTGAACACCATTTTCATATCAAATAATATTTTTAACTTGATGTCACTATCACTTAAAATATGTTACCAGCAACAGAAACTGATACCACACGATTGATCATATTAATTTATGGTGAAACATGACATTCATCATGTCCATGTTTTCACAAGACCATTTCCAGACAGGATCAACATATTATTAAACATTAATTTTTTGCTGATTTAGGCCTTTAAACAACCCATTTCTGACATCATCCATACCCAAACGAGTAAAAAAGCTCCAATTTCGAAATTGGTACAATTCGTCAAAACTGCAGGTGCAGCACAGAGCAGTAATACGAATAACTAAGGCTTAAAGCAATCTTGCAAAAGGATTTAATTTTTGAGCAATGATGCAATTAGGATCCATTAGATAAAGGCAGCAAGTTAAAAACAAGTGTCAATTACTAGAGAAAACAATTGTGGGGCTATAGTGAGGGCAAAGACAAGAATGTTGCCAACTGTCAACATTCATTGAACAACAGGCAGCTGCATGAGCTGACTGATTTAAGCAACGCGATACTCGCTAACTTGTATCACTTTAACATCTTCCTAAACACGTCGAACCTCCTCTTCAGTATCAAAGGTCACATATGCAAAGCTCATCGTTCAGGCTGACAGCTTTTTGACCACATCAATAACATCAAAACTAGCTAACATGTGGCCACAGATGTAAACTTACTTAGGAGAGGTGTCAGGAGAACCAATATGTGCATTTAAGTATTTAAACACACCAATGAAACTGTTCAGAGTCAGGGTAAAGCTTGTCGTACTAAGCAATCCCATGACTATTATAACAGATTTGTATCAATATCAATTACAGCATTGTCCAACAGTGAGAAACTCATATACTCACAAGCTAAGAACAGCAAGGTTGGCGTGATGTCCAAGATCAGGAATTTCCGTTAAATAGTTGTGCTGTAAATTTCTGAAAAGATACAAAAGAAAGCAGCTATAAGGTGTGAAATGCATTCATTGTTTTACGCATTGTGTTACGTACATGTAAATATAGTCACGCTAATTTGTTTTGCTTGAAAAAAACTTTTTTTACTTAGTACAACTGAAATAAAATTCAAGACTTCGTTGGCAATCAGGTGCGCAAAATAACCCTTCCGCATTCATGATGACATTGCCCCACTTAGGTAGCACGCACCACAGTGCTTCAAGTTTACACGAAAAATCAATGGTTCACAATTACAAACAGGCTTCCATCAGATGCACTGTATTTGCCACTCAAACGGGATGGACCGAGTCAGTATCGAGCAGAGTGGAAACATACATCAGAATTCATACACAAATTTACAAAGTCATCTCCCTGACTTTCCCTGACCAACCCAAGTAAATTTCCCTGACTGAAAAATTGTGTATTTAATGTATACAGGGTGTTTTTAAACTTTTCACACGTTTAATGTAAAATTACTCGCAAACTACATTAGATGGAATAATCGCATTTGTGTGGTTTGTTTATCACTCTCGGGAGGATAAACATTTGTAAGATGTTTTCAAGGTGCAGCAACCCACCCCCTCGCAGCCATTAACCCTAACTTTCAAAAATTCAATGGAACCACATAGCATGTGACACCTTACACGACAGCCCATAAAATATCAGGATTTTGGTGAAAACAAAATTGAATTTGGCCTACCCAATCACTCGTTATGCTCCATTTTTTTCAAACTTTTGCAAACTTTTTGCAAAAAAAATGCAAAAAGTGAACCGGTTTTTGCAAAAAATTTGCAAACATATGGAAAAAATGAACCAATTTTGGAAATATTTTGCAAAAAATGCAAAAAAGTGAACCGGTTTTGGCCGAAATTTTGCATAAAAAGTAACCAATTTTTGCGAATTTTTTCAAAGAAAATGCACTGCAGTCATCCCCCCTGACCACGAACCTTCCTAGACAATGGGCATAGGCCATGTGATTTTACAGTATGGACAAGAGGGGGATAAACTAGTACATTTTTAAAAAAACATTGGGGGAAAAAGAGGGGGTTACGTGGTTATTGCAGAATAAGCTAAGATCTTTTTTCATAGCAATATTGTGGATTTCTGCAATATTTCAGGGAGAGGTGAGGTGTACAGACTATACAAACTGACTGATTTACCAGCAAACATCATAGTTTTCCCTGACTTTCCAACAAAAACGTGATTTTCCCTGACTCTCCCTGACCATTTTGCCCTTCCCTGACTTTCCAGGTGCGTATGAACCCTGTACATGTACGTATTGACACATTTTTCCTATCTGGTGCAGGTACACGTACAAGCCTCAAGTCAATCTGGCTCGCTTTCACTCCTCCTAATAAATAATTACCACTCTATCATGTGAGGTTCATTTCAATAACTGGTATCAAGCACAACCCAAGTCGTACAAATCATGGCGTAATTTGATCAACAGGATGACAACGCGCAGGTTCAGGCGAGTATCAGAAGCAGGTCAGTCAAAATGAGGTAAGTGTTGTACAGCGAATGACCAAAACACTTACTTCGCTACATGGCCAAATAAGGCATCGGCCCACACAACGGCTACTAAAAACAGGTGTTAGCAGCTATGGCAATCCTTGAATGATCGAGTTGAGCAAGAACGCTTTTTGCCGAAATTAGGATGAGCCTCCCATGTGAAAAAGTCATGCAGAATTCTGCAGAAAAAAATCAACCCGAAATAATTCTGCAAAAATTTGCACCCGAAAAATTTCTGCACAAAAAATTGGAACCCAAAAAAATTCTGCAGAAAATATTCGAACCCCAAAAAATTGTGCAGAAAAAATGTAGACCCAAAAAAGTTGTGCAGAAAAAATTCAGACCCAAAAAATTGTGCAGAAAAAATTCCGACATCAAAAAATTCTGACCCAAAAACTTCTGCAGAAAAAATTTGGACACTATCTTTTTAAAACAATTAATGATATCTATAGGTACATACATGTATAGCTTTATAAATAATCAATGCAATTACAGTTTTTCAATTACAAATGCTTCAGATACCAATTAATCGAGATAGTTAGAGCCAACCAGAGCTGTTTTCCCACAACTGTCTGGATGGCCTAGTGGGTAAGGCACCAAGCTGTCCAACAATATACCCTTGGTTCGATTCCCAGTAGTGCCAATTTTTTTAAAAATGAAAATGGCAAAAAATATTCTGCAGAAATATTTCTGCATACTTTATTCTGCAGAAATATTTTTGCATACTTCATTCTGAAGAAATGTTTCTGCATACTTTATTTTGCAGAAAAACTGATCAATTGTCTGTAGAAAAACTGATCAATTGTCTGCAGAAAAACTGATCAATTGTCTGCAGAAAAACTGATCAATTGTCTGCAGAAAAAC
>JAQFYZ010002626.1:0-16191 GCA_034695085.1 Cylindroiulus punctatus | reverse complement strand
AAAATTTGAAAACTCCCACTAAGCTATTTCAAATTTTACTCGATAAATCGCATTTAAAGTACCTCAAAACTTATGATCGTACATCTCATTTTTGAAAATTTTCCGGGGGAGAACCCCCGTACCCCCACTCCCTTGGGGGGGTATTCCATACCCCCCAAACCCGGCCCCGGTGCACTGTCAGAAGGCCCCGCGGGGAAGCTCTGCACAGGGCCACACTAATCTTTGGGCCGGCGCTGGTAGTCACGCCCATGCCTTCCTTACCAAGACACAGCATCGCTTCTTGGCCTTTCGGCCCTGATCAAAGTGTAGTATTCCTATTCCTATACCGTAGAATCGGGATCGGTGTTGGACAGCGCCGATCTCGGACACAGATTTTTCGAGGCGGCTGCCGAGCACTGCTGCGTGCTGCT
This sequence comes from Cylindroiulus punctatus, assembly GCA_034695085.1. Classification (NCBI taxonomy): domain Eukaryota; kingdom Metazoa; phylum Arthropoda; class Diplopoda; order Julida; family Julidae; genus Cylindroiulus; species Cylindroiulus punctatus. The sequence goes on along the minus strand of JAQFYZ010002626.1, from coordinate 15,781 downwards.
CCATAAATCAAAGTTGAGAAAGGGGGCAGCCAGTATTCAAGATCTGAACACTGCCATTTAAGGTGCTAGGTTCAAGGGAAGTGGACCTTAGCAACGTCAATGAGGAATTTCGATTTTAATGTTGAAAGAAGAACTGATTATTATGTTTACTATATGATTATTTTGGTCTATGTGAAAGCAAGATCCGTACTAAAATTTCCAAAACGTAAATTTCCTGACCTTAAAAATAAATTGTTTAAAAAATAATCATTCAACCTGGGCCGGAGTTAGATCATGGGAGCCCATCTCAAGTCTCACAAAATTTGGATCCGTATATGGAGAAAAAAATTTCAAAACTTGATACAAAGAATATTTTTAGTATTAATAATGTATTTGAAAATAACAGAAATGGTATATATGTTTAAACCGCCCAAAATCCCAGGCAGCTACAAATCCAATGACATTTAGGTTCTGTATTGAAGTAGGCGAATTTTTTTTTAGAAAAACTGAATAACGAATTATGGATTTCAGCAAATAATTAACTAAAAAATGGTTTGCCAACCCACCTCAGATACCAAATGGCCCCTTTGGCCGCCTCTGCCATGGTGCAATCTCATGCGCAGTAGCCCCAAAAAAAGTTAATTTTTTTAACGAGGCTGCGACACCCCTGAAAACACTCCGGGGAGGCCCACTGTGACATGGCCACTGTTGGGCCATGACCTTACCATTGTACCAGTTGGTGTCTCGATGGCTTGAGAAATACACTATTTACAAAACAAGCTACTTGTAATAATGATGGTTTATTTTCTCTTCACTTCATTTATATCTCGTCAAACAGCTTGATTGAGCAATAAACTATTAGCAATGAACCCCGGTCACTGCACCAATTCAAGCAACGTAATCTGTTAAAACTTACCCTCAACACTAGAAAGTTCATTTGAATGCTGAAGTGGCTAACTTTTAAGATAAAACCTTCAATGGTCGGCGCTAAAGCCAATCGGACGTTCAGGAGAAATAGGTCCATAAAATAATGGCGCCGCAATTTAATACATTTTCAGGTTTGATTCTCGAGAACACAGTGGTTGGAAATGGGAGGATGCGGAAGAGGAAAACTTGCACTTTTCCGCTTAGGTCAGTAAACGATTTGGAATGTGCAGGAGAAGGTTTTGTTTCAATGACCACGCCACTCCACTTAGTCATAAATGGGTTCAAATTCCTTTTCTGTCAATTTGTTGGGATCAATGGCGTCAATTTCCTTCTCCTCACTCTCCTCCTGTCCACCATATGTGACAACACCATCTTCCTGCTCAGAAGCCACTTGATGGCTCACATCGTCAGCACCCTCCAACAGCTCTGGCAAAGGGATCCCTTCATTTATTAATGCTTCACCCAACTCCATCGGAATGTCGCCTGCCAAATTTTGGTTCACATTAGCCTGCTCAAAAACCTCACCCACAGCAAATTCCTTACTCTCCTCATAGCCTTCTCCAGCTTGCATCGCAGCTGCTGGGTGGTCCAAAGCCATCTGGCCTGATTCCCCTTCAACAAATCTGTCTTTGGCATCGCCTTCCTCCTCCATTTCCTCCCCTTCATTCTCACCCACTGTTTGCCTGCGCTTACCAATTGACTTGATCTCTTCCTCCACCGTTTTGCGGAGCTTGGCTATGTCAGCTAGAAAATAAAATGAAAATATATGAGGAACATGCATTCACAAGTTGGATTGTCAAGTGCCAAAAAAATAGATGTTTCAGTTACAACAACACTAGTATTGCCATGATCATTTTTACTTGCTTGGAGAATCAAGAACAATTTGAAAAGTCAATTTTACGAGATGAACACATTTTTCCACTAGACATCCCCATTCAACGTAATGAAAAGTTTGTTTGCTTGATCACAATGGTATTTCCAGGGCCACCTCGCTGTGGTAACCCCTGTTACTCATTTCACAAACATTTGAATATCAGCTCATTACTGCAAGTGCAGAACTACAGATGTCTTTGTTTTGTTACACATAATGTGACTATAACTCATCCCTTAGCAATGCAACTTTATTAAAGATGATATCAGACAAGTTGGATTACCTTTCCCAACTTCTTGAGATTCTTCCAGGCGTCGCTTACTCACAGCAGTGTGCTTTGCAGGCAAATAATAAATGTGAGGCTCGTGTTTTGTGCGAATAAAGTTCACGAGCTGTTTATGGTGCTGCTCCCACTCATCGAGCTGTAACGGTACAACAACAAAAATGAAAACACTGTATTACAAATGGGATTTGGAGGTTTTGCTCCCATCTTTCACCCCGGGGTACATTTCGGCCCTGGCTATTTTTGATCCCCTACCCCCAGGATTTTGGACATAGTAAATTATGTTACATAATGCTTTTTAATATGCTTATATTACATCTGTTCCTATTTCATGGCATAGTTTCAAGTAAAGCCAGGGCGAAACTTCCACGATCCATTACACATGTTCTGTAATTGGATACAGACTACATTGCAATCATTACCTGCTTAACCAGTTCCATCTTATATTCCAACTGCCGTAAGTCCGCCTGCTTCTTCCTCCTTTCTAGGAAAAGTTCTTTGCGTTCCTTCTTCAGCTCTTCCTTCTCACGTTCTGCCATTTCCTCCAACTTTTTCTCAATCTCCACTCTCTTGTGCTCCTGCATGGCGAAGAAAAAATCATCATTAAAAAAATTTCAGCACACAAGAATGAGTGAGAAAAATAACCCATGCCAATTAATATTTGTACGACAGAATATTATAACCAGTTGTTTCATCCAGGAAATAAGATTATCAGAAAATAATACAAAGGACGATGCAGTCATGATCTTTTTGTTGACCTTTACATTAAATGAGCCAGGATAGCTTTCTAGAGGTACAAAGGCATTTGTGAACGAAATTCTTGATGAAGATTTTTAGAAGTACAGTCAATCAGGATAACTTTGGACCATTTCGGGGCAACTTTAGGCCACCTATTTAGAGAGATATCACTTGCCATGTTAAACCCAAACTATAACCAATTTCTCCAGCAGTGGCATAAAAGGAACTGGTAAGTTTTGAGCTCTACAGCTGTGGCCTAAAGTTATACTGAATGGTCAAAGTTACCCAGATTGACTGTAATCTTCACGAGTAAAAATTTCGTTTCAATAATGTGCTAAAAATGCACATTGCTAATTTATCGTCAAATGGTTTGCCATAAGACGGGGTAGAACGGTACAGGGTAATATATAAACAATTCAACACGATTCCGGTCAGTAATCATCATCATTTTCAACCCTCCTTCCCCTCCCCATGATGACAACAATCATATGTTAAGGTGCTGTAGGCAATGTGTCGATTCGCAGTCCCACAATAAACAGGGTGAAAATGCCTGTAGGCAAATCCTTTCGATCATCTATATTCTAACCAATCCACAGTCTGCTCAATGAGCAGCAAATTAAAAAGCAGAACCGTACGCATATTAAATTGGCCAAGAAGTAATTAGGAATTTCCCCGCACAAATATTGTTAATCGAAGAAGGTTCTGCAGTTCCAAAGTATAATAAATTTGCACTACAAAGTTCCTCTTCAATATCATCATCCATACCTTGGTTTGCTTCTGTTGTTCTTCCACCCTAAATTTCTGCAGTGTCCCAAGTAGAAGGCCAAACATTCTTCGGTTCCTGAAAGGGAGCATTAATAATTAGCATTGCAATATCAATAACAAATCAATTCGTTCATCGAAAGGATTTTTGTTCAATAACAACCTGGCCAATCCTCTAGCATCAGGTTTCTGTTCTTCAATGCAGTCCTTCCTGGTCTTCTGCTCCTTTGGATTAGCCACGACTGATGACTGAACAGTTGGCTGAAATTTCACCACAGATTTCGTGTCAACATAACAGAATTCCCTTGCAGAACATTTTTTTCCTGAAAGTTAAATTACCTTAACTGGCAATTCATCTTCGTCTGGACTATCCTGCTCCCTAGAACGGTGCCTGCCACCTCGAGGTCCCAATCTATATAAGAGCATGAGCTCAATACCTTCTTTATAGAAAAGTAAAACACTTAAAAGAGATGATGCTACATGATGATAACTTACCGGCTAAAAGTTGACATCGGCCGTATCCTGTTCGATGACCCATCTCCTCCCATGTCTCTCCTTCTGTAAAATAATCATTTCTCATGTACTACTCAAAAGATAAACAGAATGACAGTGGAAAATTAAACCGATTGTGTCAAGCTAAAATGACAAGGGGCAGATATAAATGAAGCAGCTTTACAGAGGGACTATGTTCCAGTGAGATAAAAGGTTTCCCTATGCCACTAAATCAATGCCAACCCCTAGTAATGGGCAACTCAAAACGTTGCAATAAATGTTTAAAAAGTTATAAGTTTCCGAACAAACTGACCATAATTCAGAGTTGCTGATGTCAGTTCATCCACCTACTTATTTTTCAGGTATTCTATGCTGCATGAAGCCATATCGTCTGCTACAGCCCCTTTTATTTCACCTTGACCAACGTAATAGTAACATTTAATGTAAAATTTAACTACAAAATTACTTGGTTACCGACCCAAATCCACCGGCAATTCTGTTCACTTGACGTTCCGGTTGTCCTGGTTGTCCCCTTCGTGGAACTCTGCAAAAAACAAATAAACGTGCTGATAAAACATACATGACCTCTAAAATATCACTTTAATAATTTGAACGTAAAGGTACAATGGTGATTTATTTATTGGTAATAATCTGTTAATGAAGATTGTTTATTATTTCCTGAGTGTCAGTGAGTGTCAAAAGTCTGAATAAGAATGAAGTTGAAATTTCATTCAGACAATTAACTATACCTGCACACCTTCAAATACACGTGCAAATGGGACTGTTTTGCAATGGGAAGTCTATCATCAGATCGATGAAATCTTGACAGCACCTCCGTGAGCTGCTTTTCAAGTGATGTTCGATAATCTCGAAAATGTGTTCATTATAACCGAAAATTATCTGTGTATAATATGATGTGATGGTGATTGGAAATATGGTTCGTCTTAACAGTAATTCGTTATAACGAGATTTGACTGTAGCAACGTAGTACAATGACCGGTTATGCGCTTGTAGAAAGAGTCCGGATAGCTTGACTGCATCACTCAACAGCTGCAACAGTGGCACATTGTCAAATCAGAACATTCTGAGATCATGAGACAACTATGCTTTCATTGTGCATGTAAATGAATTGTACTCGACAATTTCCACTTGAAATCTAGCGGTTTTTATGTGAAATATCTTCACGCTACCAGACCAGGGTAGCAGATTGGACAATTCCGACGTATATGCATAGTCTAACTCATTTTTGAAAATTTTTGAAATGTACCACTGTTGCAGCCGGTGAGTGACATGTACAAGTATCAAGTATCAAGTTTCATTTATGGGAAGGAGTCACTAATAGGTTATAACTGCTTGAGAGTTAGTGACTAAGGCCTCAATCTTGTGGCGTATGTCACTTGAGCTAAAATAAAAAGCATGCACCAGACTAGGCGATAATATCAGGCGGTACCGGCACAGAGGCGATTTACAACGTACAAGACAGGAAATTTACAAACGGCCCCTTTCCAAACGTGGGGCAGCTCCCCAATGTTGCTATTGTCGATGACCACATACAAACAAAACACCGCGTCCTTGTCAGTTAGGACTCCCACGAGATGCATGCGGCTACGCCATTGTACAGTATTCGCGGTAGCATGAGTACAACATAACATTACGATATAATTATAGAGATTTATACAACGGAGTCATAATTACCCAAACCTAAACTCGCTAGGATCTCTTCCTGTTAACTTCTTAATGTTCTCATCCACGTATTTTAAATTCTCCTTTGCTTTATCTAATTCTTCTTGCAAGTCTACAAACCCGCTTGAGACCGCCATTTTAGTAAACACTCAACAGCAGACTGAGCAGCAGAACTGGCAAGCATACCAAATTACAGCGTTGCAAATTCCCCATTGCAACTCATATAATATATAGTCGCCTTGATTGCTGATAAATCAGTAAAATCTCGCTACAAGATAACATTGTATTTTGGATTTTAATTGTAATAGTAAGTAGAGTACTAAATACATAAACAATCTTTTTATCGGAAACCTAAAACTAACTTACATGCACATTGGGATTGCAAACTCGGTCTGGAATCGAGATATTGTCATCTTGACATGGCGAGGCGGGATATTCATATTTTTCCATAACATGTTTGAACCAGACAACCAAGTAAGCAAGCAGCAAAACAGCAAACCAAATCTGCACGGTAGTAGTGTACTGCAGTTTTTTGTTCAATTAAACCTAAAAATTACTTCTTATTACTGCCGTCGTTACAGGATATGATTGGCGTCATTGACGTTTTGGCTAAAATCCATCATTTTTAACCTGGGTGTGTGTCCATCGCGAAAAAGTCATGTCATGCTAGTTGAACGTCCCCTTTGACCACATAGGCCTACATTAAAGTAAGAGACTATATGTACTGCATTTGCGAGGTATGACCAAAAATATTTGGGTATTCAGACACATAATTGTTTTGCTACACACTATGAGTTTGGTTAGCCCAGTGTACAGCGCGTGCAGATACAGCATTTCTCCAGGTTAGAGTTCACCACTGAATTAATTCCATTAATAGCAATTAATTGCATTAAGAACGCCAAGCTGTATGCGAAATATTTTTCCTTAATTTCATGAAAAAGTTGTGTGGTATTATCGAACGTCACCGGCTAACTTTGATTTATAGACAACATGTGTATGGAAAGATGAATTTTAAATACAATTTCCTTATTGTCCCATTTTTTCTCAAGGCTTTTTATCAATTAAGGTCCCAGAGGTCCCTGGCAAACGACTCATTCTGCAAGACTTTATTAAATTTAGCAATTATGCTAAAAAATTATTTATTCGAAAGATACGAAAAAAAAAAGCTAAGCACAGTGGGCAGGCTTGCAAACATCAAACCTGACAAACGTAAGATCGGTGCGCAGTGACAGTTTTACCATGTCCGAGAAACTTATGAAAAACTTTTGTCCGAAATTCGTCAAAACTTGCAAGTGGAATGCCAGCATCACTGTAAAACGTTTAATGTAACAAGTTTTATGGCAACAAGAATTGGGTTGGGGTTTGGGCAAAATAAAATTAAGTCAATTAGAAATAAGTGGAATGGCTTCAGGATACCAGAATATTGCGGGAACCTCGGTAACATCAAATATTTCTTGTTCAAGCTCGACAAACATATTTCCTGAACATATACCCAAAACTCCAGAGATCGAAAACTGATGAAAAAGCAGTTGTGATAGTGGATAAATTGCAGGTTACAAAATATTCCAGATCCAATCAGTTCAAATAGTCATTGGCACAATTGATGGAGAAAGTGAATCACAATTTTGTCTTAATATTGACATCACCTACCTTAACTTGACATTGTGTTTCAATTTATTTCCCTAAAATTGTCAATTCCAGAGAACCAATTTTGAATTTGGGTGAAAAGTCACAAAACCGGTGGGCGTGACTATTTTCTGCAACAGTCAACGAAAATACGCAACTTACGAAGCCCCAGTTTTCAACGTACAGTGTATGCTAGCTGCAAAGCCTGTGCTTGAGCACTGTACACATAACCCGTCAATGGTGGCAAACATGTGTTGGTGAATTAGATTATGATCTGGTGAGAAGCACACATGAGAAGCTGACACCACAGTAAAATCTTTCACAACTTGGATACATGTTCTGATGTTATCATAGGCTCATAACATTACTCCTACCCTTAAGAATATGTGTAGAATAATTTCAAACAAGCGTTGTAGACTTTATTTTTTTCTTTACAAAACTGCTAAATTTGCCGTAATTTATTGAATACGAGTCAGAATTTGAATTAAAGATAAGACAGAACAAGTGATCGCCATGCGTTTCCAAGCTTTCCAAATTATATGCACCTGAAGATCAAACCACTAGCAGCCCTTCAGATGCGCCGCAAAGTCGCAGTCATGGGGGGCAGCCGGGATGGGCTGGAACCAGATGAGGCGCAATTGCCGAATTACACGTATTTCACATTTTCTAGTTTGCTGAGAAAAAAATTGAACATTTACACGGTTTTCGAGCAGCACGCTAACTGTAAATTTGAATGCCCATTGTACAGTATGAGAAATCAAGGTCGGGATTTCGGAACTCCAGAACCGGCCAACATTCAACGAAAAAAACAACCGAATGAACGAATAAAATGCACACCACCATTATTATTTTTCACTTCATTTGCCCCAATACAGCGGAGTCAACGGCAAAAGTATGCGAAACATATTTAAAAGTCTGGCTTACGTTCTACAAAAAATGGAAGCTGCGTCAACAATGATACAGACCGAATAAAATTGGATCCAATGCACAGATACAGAATCACAAGAGTAAAAAACGACAGTTGCACCTTTTTCAATCCTTTCGCCCGATATAGATTCCCTAGTTAGAAGATTAAAGCGGAAAAACGCTTTGATAACATCAATTCAGCAGGGTGGTAAAGCTGACGTCATTTCCCCATGCAAGTTCGAGCAACGCAAGCCTGTTACTGAAAAAGTTTTTAAAGTTCTCTCTGTGCATGTTGCTAAAGTGTTGTTCCTAACAGGGTACCTTTGGGGTTTCCTTATCGACCAATATCATGTGATAAGATTTGACTCTCAGAGACAGATGTAGATTTTTGTAGTGTTCAGAAATATTAATATGAAAAGGAATATCGAGGGAAATGTTTTAGGTAAATCTGTGGGAAATTTTCAAAAATATTACTAATGCAAGAAATACCTGCCGTAAGTCGAACTTCTTTGCCAATAAACGGATCTCAAATGAAAGGTTTTAGCAGAAATTTGAGTGGAAAAGTTAATTTAATAATTTAGGAATGATCACAAATAATGGGCATTAAATTTTTCAGTCAGAAAACATTCACCTGACTTTCTCAGGATTTCCCAAGTTATGTGGTAACCCTATTCTAACAGTTCCTTCCCTTCAGTTCTGAGTGACCGTTGCGTCAATTCTACAAGAAATCCTACACCCCTGGATATCAAGAATGCTGGATTTAATAGAAATATTTTATCTGGCACGTTATACATACGAAAACGACCAGACGTACTGGCATATTCTCAAAAATGTTTAGGGGTCTAGACGACATTTTGTATCATTTTTCTTGTTGCAAATTGGTATATGCCTAGATGTTGCAGGATTTCAGAATGCGTCTCAGTAAATCTTAATCCCATCTTCAATCACTGAGTGACCATGAGTCACGTGGGTCACATATAGGGCATGGGCTTTACATCGTCCCAGTTTCCACGCAAAAGCAGTAGTGGACGCCATTATGTAAGTATAATGTAACGTCACTCAGGCAAGGAGCAAAGGGCCATTTATGCGGATATTACATTTCCGATCTTCGCAAATTGCAGACGATGTGCTCCCTGGTTCCTCAATTAGTGCTACAATATAGTCCCTGCAGCAAAAGCTGCAAAATTTTTACTCCTTACATTTGTGTAGCAAATATCGATATTTAAGTCTGACAGCTACAGACTATGAGAGTCGGGCTTTCCCTCACAGATCGTAGGCTGGCAGTGATTGCCTGGTGATTAAGGGGCTGTTAAACCTGAAATTACATTTGTAGGTCAGTTTAGGCTAAGCAAAAAAAAAAACACCAGAAAAGCGAAACAATACAAAATAAAAAAGGAGAATCAAAAATAAGACATAAAGCAAGGACAAGTGTCACTATTGTGTACTAGGCAGGTAGGGCTGGAATACAAAGATGTTGTGCACATTTTGAGCAGGGACCATATATTGTAGTTCATGATAGATGAAAACAGATTCAGATAGAATTCTGATCACGTTTGAATAAGAAACCCAGTATTCCAACAACAACAGCAGGCGCCCTGCCCCATCTCCCGCAAAGCCTCGGGGCTCGCGCATGCACACTGACTTCTTAAAAACGGTCATTTGCATAATCCAGCAGGATTAGTAAAAAAGTCTGATGTACCATTGCTGCGGGTTATTTAGTGGCATCACTTGCTCTCGCAAGTCGCCCTAACTGTTAGAGCTACATTTAAAGCAAGGCGGGAGGAGGAAAGTGCATGCTGGTTAAACCGGGGTATGATCATGAATAGAACGCCGGGTCACGGCCAAGTCATAGTGAAGGCTGCTACTAAAAGTTGGGTCACAAGCTAGTCCATACTTACAAAACCTTAAAATGAATTGGATGGCCAAAAGAGCCCCTGAAATATGGTCAAAGTTTGGCAGTGCTTCGTCTTACATAAAATAAGAAAAAAATTACCAATTATGGCAACGTTAAAAAAACGATGATGAATGAACGCCACATTACAGCGAGACATACAAACATTCAACCGTGCAGTGCACTAAGCATAAGATGACCCGCCTTCACTACAGTTGATTTAACAAGTGACTAATCCATGGGGAATGAAACACCTAATTATTCTAAGTTCCAAATTCGCAGCCTAAGGGTTGACCGAGCAAGATGAAGGGCGCGTACATGTATTAAGTCATTATCAGCCGCTCGTGTATTTTTTTTTACATTGCCCCAATTTCAACATTCCGGATAGGCTGGTGTGTGGCAGCCTGAAGATGACAACCTAATACTTCAACGTTCCAAAAAGAAAGTTCTGAAACGTACAATTACGGCAAGTGTAGCAACTAAACTTGAAGGTGAAGCGAGCTTATGACAGCATCAAACAGCAAGACTGATTTTGCGTGTCCCACCTATCCGACAACCATGTTATGAAACTCCCTTTTAAAGCATCGAAAGAAACCACGTCAAGGGTTCTTAGCCAGGTCCAAACACATGAATATTTTCCAACTGAAATTAAGTTTAATGTTTGAAAATTGCATTATTTAAGTTGCACTGGGCAAATCAGTTATTTCAATCAACAGGCAGGTTTTATTCCAATACTAATCTTTGTAAAACTGCTCCAGTCAAGGAAGCTAGCTAAGAAAACCCGCTAAAAGTAGTTTTACGCAACTGTCCTCACGTCATAGGCTCGCATTACCTCCAGAATACAGCTGTTCCAAATCCCCGAATCATTCCCCAAATGCAATTTTTGGCCATACTGATTCTTATTAACTTCTTTATTTAGCGTCTGATAGAAAATGCGGGTGATGTTGAGGAAGTGAGCGAAGTGTGCACCAGTAATAAAAGTATCTATTCGAGGAAAGGATCGAAAGGTGCCAACGAAGCAGGCCTATGAATAACGAACGCAATCAAATAGTAGTTCTTGATAAGAAGCTGCCAGTAGGTATTTGCTAGTCTTAGGATTCGTTATTAACCCAAAATGATACACGAATATATATATAGATATATGCAGCTAATAAAATACAATTTTTAATCCAACAACATGTTTCAGTTTTAAAACCGGCCACCGCCACTCGAAGGGAAACGGGAAGAGGAACGGCGCAACCATTCGGGCAAAGAAATCGGACGACGATATAGAAACGATAACTGCGAATTAAGCTTGAGTTCGAGAATAGGGATGACAATGGGTTGCAGTTTCCCTTTTCGTGTCTCAAAAACTTGCGTAATTAGTTACTGGGTTTATATAGAGATACAATTAAATTTGAATCTGAACCTTACAGTTAGGCAGGCGCGAAATGAGAGACAAAACTGCAGCAGAAGACGAAGAGAAAAATGATGTACCGTGATACACTAGTGACTAATGAGACATGTTAGAAACCGGTAGAGATGGGGTGGACCAAAAGCCCACCTCTTGAAAAGGAAGCCCGTCATTACGGGCATAACGCTGGGGGTTTTGGTGAGGCTCTGCTCTCAGTTGACTAAAATGAAGGGACACAAAATGAATTCTTCATAGGCCATGACATGCACACCACATTTATCATACTAGAGACACGCAAGCACGCCAAATGTTACTGGCTAAAATCCACGAGGAGGAAGGGTAGAGCCTCAGCTAAACCAACACCAGAACTTACAATGCGCGACCGGAATTTAGGATTACTAATCTACAAATGGTTGCTCGCATGTGTACTTAGTTTCCCTTGTTATCTAATTAAGACGTGTATTAAAGTCTGATTTTTAGCAAACATGCAGAACTGCGGGTATGACTTACTTCTCGCTTCCATTAATTACAATTAATAAGTTTGTATTACTCCCTGGCGCTTTCGATCTTTTCCCATTTCATTGTAGCGATATATATCCAGGACGGGCGTCGCCGCTTATTTCTTTTTTAGGGTGAAGAAGCCCCTGCGCTTTTGTTCCTCCTTCCGTTCTCCTTCCGTCTTCGCCGGTAATGTTTGTGATCGAGATGGACCAGCAGAGCTGTCTTCTCCGGCTAAGGAGCCAATCTTCTGAATCCAAAGATTCATTTCTTCCTACATTGTGGAAAGAAAAAATGGTGTTCAATGTATCTCCAAGATGCAGTATATAGCTCAGAAAATGGAAGGTAAAAGAATCCACTACATGTCCTCGAATGACATCAGTCGTAGTCATTTTGTAAGGCTAGGCTTGCATGAGGTTCGAAGAGATTGACCTATGGCTATTGATATATCAATTTGTATGTTAATTGTAAACGTATTTTGCGGATAAACTCAAATAGAGACATGGTATAATACCATACATTCTGAATCTAAAGGCAGTAACGCGTTTTTCCTCATGCATGCCTGGACCAGCACATGATCCTTTGATGTGATTTTGAATAAGGCAACTTTTTACGTAAAAGACCAGATAGTATTTTTTTTACACGAGGGCGACACACTGGCGATTCACTGGGCCTGAGCATTTAACACAAATGACATTATTTTGAAAATGGGATAACTGTACGCAAAATCATTTCTAAAAACATTCAAAAATCACGACTTTGAGCCCAATTTGATATAAAAAATATCACATTATGTCAAGAAATTTAATTTGCTATTAAAGACATTTAAATGAATTACGAATGTACATGTACTAGTTCAGGAAATGCTTTGATAAAATTGGAATGCTGTTGAGCGCTGTAAAATTGCTTTCTTTGAGATCTTGATCGACGTTTTATTACTGACTACCAAGTTGCAATTGACACTATAGGCCACATTACACGAAAATAGTTTAAAGAGAAACTATTGTATTGTTCAGATCACGTAAAATGATGGCGTCTCCTTTGTGACGGAAGTTGCGCAATAAATGTCAGACTAATAATAAATCCCATTACAATAATGACCAATAATGTGCTATGCGTAACCTAATCCAAACTAAAACGAATATAAGAATGTAATTTTTGATTAAGCTACCCCTACTGCTAGGCAATCACTGCTAGCCTACGAGATGTGTGATAACACGATAACAGCTTTATGCAAAACAGCCCTTTTTACTTTAATTTTACACTTAATATATATCTGAAGGAGTAGCCTTATAATAAAAGAAATACTTTCGGAGGAAGGACTATAGCAGAAAATATTACTAACTTCTGTGCTAATTGGGTTGCACGATCTGTACAGGTTGTCTACAAATGCTTGAAATAATTTTGTGAGTTGCTTGCAGCGACATTGTGAAAGATTTGGTCGTTAAGTCTGATGATTATAAACAACCTTCTTTCAAAGTATTGTTTGGAATTTTTCAGCAGTGAACTATTTACGATGTCCGCCGCTACGGCAGGAAACAAACATTTTGCTGCAGATGAATTCTAAATTAAACTTTTAGATTGGTATGTATGAAGGTAGCACAATTCACGAAATCGTTGCACTGGCTATGAAAAGAACTAGATCATTATGTCTAAATAAATTTGGAGAGTTTGTCCATGCATTTTCAAATTAACTGTGATCATATGCCGAATACAAAACTCGGAGCGATTTATTGAAACTTCTGCAATCATTTATAGACACCCCGGTTTTTTTAAACATAGCTATGACTTATACGATTCAGAATACATGCCTATCCATACTGGCCAAAAATGCATATATTTGTTCAATTTTAACCAATTTTGTATCGAATGTACCAGCTATGTTGAGAGGATGTGGGCAGACGTACAGTAGATCTCGTGTTTGTTGGAATAAATCGTAATGTTTTAAGTGGATAAGGAATGTGCAGTGATACCATACTGTATTTCACGAGCTGTGAATCTGTATCTCATCCCCAAAACAGTACCTCCAGTGATGGCGCAGTAATTCCATGCAATTATCTCAACCGATTTTGCATTATTTTTGACAGTCAAATTACATTATCAGCAATTTTTGTCCATGTCTTCTTCAAAAACATGATAGTAGTACCGAATTCATGTACATGGCTTCCACATTTTTTATGAATGAAATTCCAGACTTTCCTGGTTTATCAATGACTTTTTAAGTTTTCCTTGACCAACAAACTTAAAATTTTCATTGTTACCCTTAATATTTCCTTTCAAAGATTATAACCACCTACATTGGGAGTAGTTTACTAGATAAAATTTGGCATATATCCAAAATTCCATGATATAAATGAGAAATTCCCTGACATTTGCCATGGCCGCCCAAATTCCCTGACTTTAGTAAGGAGTTACTAAACATTCACTAAACACTGAAGATGAAATTAAAGCTTAACAAAGTAGTAAATGCAACTTACGTCATCTTTTGCTTGGAACAGATATTCCGCACCGCCAGTGAACCTAATGAAGCAGTGGAAACGACGTTCGTTACAATACTTCAGCACAGATTATATGCAGAAGAGTGTATGCTTACCCAAGTCTAAAGACGTGCTTCTTTTTAGTGTAGCTACGTGCAACATCAACTGATGATCCTCTTAAATCAATCGGAACTTCACCTCGGAAGTAGGAATCTGGTTCCTTTGTAGGGAAAAACGAACAACAAAGTTAACATGATGTTGAAGGACATCAAAAACGTACTTCTATGGACCGATACCAGCGAACATACAAATACGCTGTAGAAGTGCATGTGTACGCACTTGAACAAAACAACATCACAGTGCCAAAACTGCTTTTCTCTTCATCCAAGTTTTCAAAACATTTCCCCGAGGAAAAATCTTTCCCATCCACAATATTTACTAACATCATTCCTTTCGAAGCAAGCAATCCCGTTTCCACAGAAAGTACACCCACCTGTTTAAAGTGTTTCTGATCTTTGAAGAATGAAATTGTGCCATCACGAACCACCACGTAGACCTTGTCCCAGGATCTAAGGATTAACAACATCGCATTAGGCACTCAAAAGGGTACTTTACGTAACGCTTTCAGTACATCACTCAACTTACCTGTTCGGGGCCTTTTTGGCAGTGCTTTCCCAAACGTGTTTTCGCATCAAGTTACCGTCAAACTGCTCTTCTTCAGGCGCACCACGGGTTGGACTTGGTCGTTCTGAAAGGCCAAATACAATTATTTTATTTTCCCTGCTAAATTGAACATTTAAGTGTTTCATCACTGCGACCGACGATTTAACTCTGTTAGAAGATGCAAAAATTACCAGCATATATGCTGCACTCTTTGCAGAAGACCAAATACATCGACAACAAGAGTTGACAAGCAACAAGTAATCTCTCAGCAAATTCTTTTTAAACTTCTCATTACGGAGTTGTTAAAAGCAACTATTGTATGTGACATTTTGAAACAAACGTTTCAGACATTTATTAGCTGCACATCTAGGTATTTAAAAATGTCTGCTAAACCAGGGTCACCACACCCTTTCCATTTCCCTGATTTATAGGTCATCTTTTATTAGATTTGCCTTAACTATATGAAAGATAATTTTTACAGGTTTTATTAGGCCCTACTGCAATTCTTGGAAATAAATACAGGGTTCATACTCAAATTTACAAAATCATTTCCCTGACATTCCCTGACAACCCAAGTAAATTTCCCTGACTT
>JAQFYZ010002625.1:0-16196 GCA_034695085.1 Cylindroiulus punctatus | reverse complement strand
TATTCTACAGTAGCGTCCTCTCGCTAGAGGGCCCGTTTCAAAGGGTATCGCTACATCGTAATCGTAATCGTAATCGCACCCAACCTGCCTGTCTTGCCACTCACACGGTCTGGTTGTTTGGGAAAGCGTGCGCTTCCAGTTTTTCACAAAGATCGTTTTCTTGCGTAGTTTTGGGTCCGGATTTTAAAAGATGAAGAAGAATAAGCAAAGAGCGGAGGATATCGAGGAGGACGCTGCCGAAGAAGATGCTAGTCCACCGGCGAAACGGAAACGGAGCGAGACCGGGGATGGAGAAAGCGGGGAAAAATCTTCAGCTGTAGCGAAACAAAAATACGAAGAACGGCTCCGGTTTGTGACGATCATCGCCAAACCGATGGCTACCTGGAAACTGGCCAGAAAGCTGTTCAGGCTCATCAGGAAAGGTAAGTTTTGAGTTGTGATCAATAGGCCTAACCGTTGAGCACGTTTCTGCAGGGGCTGCCATGCGGCGTGACGTCATGACCTTGGCAGGAAGTCGAGTGACGTCACTTCCGTGGCGGTATTCGAAATTGTTTTTGAAATGTTTTGAACGTCAAATTTGATCATGAATATTATATCATGTCTTTTTCGTAATTTTCCAACCTATCCAACATTTGTCATCATTTCCAAAACCTTATTGCAAAAAAACATTTGAATTGTTTATTTTAAAAAAATGATCAGAAATTGATTTCTAACCCATTCCCCATTTGTCATCATTCCCACACACCCATAATCAATCAACAAAATATAGAATTGAGAGAATAACATACAGTATAAATTTATTCGTGATTTTCCTCCCATGTGTTTATTTTCCGACTGCATAATCAACCAAAAAATTCCAATTGAGAGACATTTTTAGCTACTAGATCAGAAAAGATATGAATCCATCAACAAGTAAACATAAGGCTAATGTGAATAATATCCCCCCCCCCCCCCCCCTACCCTTATAGATGACATTCACAGAAATAAAAGATGTGGCAAGTATTGAATTCATGCATCATGTTACTTTTATGCTGTGTCGTCCAAAACGTACTTTATCAGATCAGTATGTTATAAAAGCTAAACGAGCAACGATGATCACAAGTAAGGTGGTTAACAGGTTCAGTTTTCAGCTATGATTGCAGTAAAGAAACAACTTCGGTGTTCTATTAACATTATTGCGTTAAGTGAAATTACTGTTGCATTCAGATGCCTCTTGTTCTGTTATTGCAGCTTCCAAGGTGAAGAAGCATCTTGTATGTGGTTTGAAGGCTGTCCAGAGGGGGATCAGGAAAGGCGAAAAAGGGTCAGTATATTAGTGGGCATCATAAATATGTTCAGGCAGTGCAACTTACTCATAATTTATCTCCGAAACGTGGGTATCATATGATGTCGCGTTGATTATCAAAGTGCTGGTTTTCGGTCTTATAGACGTTAACGTATTTCAGAATCGTGCTGTTGGCTGGCGATGTCACTCCAATAGACGTCATGTGCCACATGCCCATTGTGTGCGAGGATCTGAAAATCCCATATGCCTTCGTGCCCTCGAAGCTTGTAAGTAGAGGTCATGAACTCTAGACCCTTACGTTCGAAAAGGCGTTCTTATAGCGATACATGGAAATTGAACGAGTGCGCATATAATGATCTTCTGTTTCAGGACATCGGCGAAGCCCGTGGAGTGAACCGGGGACTCATCATTGTGCTGATCAAGGAGCATGAGGACTACAAGGACCTTTTTGCAGAGTGCAAGGTGGAAATCGCCAAACTGCCCTCACCCCTGCCATAAGTTGGGCGCTAAGTTTAATTCCTCGGTGTGCAGATCCTTTCGAAACAAGATGACATCTACGAACTATTGGACGCAGGCCAGAAATGTAAAAAAGTGGAAGACGTCATCTCCACTAATTGGTAAGCAGATCATCGGGGTGGGTGAAGGGCAACCAGTGTCCTTTACCCGAGCCGACTGGTTGCCCTCTGCCAAGTCGACACACTGTCCGAGTCAGCACTCGGTGACAAGCAGTGTTGACAGAAAAATTAAATACTGTTCCCGGACGAGTGAGCAGGAGCTACTTCTGGAGACGCACTCGATCGGTAAGGGGCGAGCCTTCGAGCCACTTGGCGACTTTGTTTTTGTGAGCGTCATGCACTTGTACATTTAATTAATGTCCGGCTGTTAATAAACCATTTGATTAATAAGCTAATGTTACTGAAACTGATAACCCTGATATCGTAGCACTTGTTAAACTCGTTCTTTTTTTCATTCCTTAAGATCATTTGGAGAATAAATTTTCAACCCATTTTCATAATGGAATACAAAATTTAACTTTAGGCCAAACGTCTTAAACCCCTGACTGTATTGAGAATTATTAATTTTAAGGAATAAGAGCATGGACTTATTTACCCTCTATCCACCACATGGCATCTGCTCTCTACATATGCGGAGATACAATATAGAATTGAATTGAAAACCCATGACTTCAAGACATAAATTGGAATTTTATTTTTTAAATCCATTGTTCTTATAATCACTGCATAACAAATTGCCCAAAACATGATCAATCTTGCTCCAACAAGCAATTAAAAGGTTACTGATCTGCTGATAAATTTCTCGAGGTTAATCATTACACCACGTAGAATTTTCCTTAAAACATATAACCACAACTTGGTTTTCATCTCATATTACTCGCTATATAACTAAAAAGATATCGTACTATGAACTTGTTATTATTTGGTTTTATCGTTTCCTTGAAGCGCAAATGCACAACAACTTGCAATTCAAAGAAAATGAAATACATTGGAGCCAGATCACTTTGAGATCAGCCTGTTTTGACAACATTAACCGAATGACAGAAAATCTGTCTGGCTTTTAATTTAAATACCTATTTACATGTACATTGTACAGGTATGCCCCACTTTATGTACACATATATACATATATTCTCAGGGTACCCACATTATTCTGTTTACATACAGAACATGTCTGTCACTAGATCGGGTTAATGCATTCAAACAAGCTGCAATGTCGAAGCCAGTCAAATTGGCCCTGTATGCACCTGCAATGTTTACATAATGATAGTACTTCAAAAAAAGTTCAACTGTCAAAACCTGTTAACGAAATTCAAGGTTGATCGATTTTGAAATTCAAGTGCGGGTTTAATTAGTTTTCTTTTCTCTTGCGACTGCAATGTGGACAAGTTTTTTTTGTCAGTACAGTTAACAATTTTTGGTCCGAAGGACTGCCGAAGTTCGAAGGTTGACGAAATCAAGCATTAATGCCCGCGAAGCAATTTTTTATTAATTAATAACGTATTCGGTTACCCGAACGCTGCACTATTTTGGGTCAGTAAATTACTAAATCCAATTATAGAGAAACTTGCACATTATTATACAAATCTGAACTATCGCCTGGTGGTACTCGTGCTAGCAGTGTTTTTTTTCCAAAAAATAGTCGTTTTTACACACAAAAAAATGATTTGTCATAAAGAAATGTCCAGAATATGACATTAAATCAAGATAAAATTCTCTGGATTAAGAACAATTTCCAATTTATAAGCATCTTTGCAGGATGAATGCTAATCAACACAAAAAAATTAAGTTTTCATAAATAGTTCAGTGTGTTTTCAAAATATCCAAGAAATAACAACTGTATCAATTTAATAAGTGATTTTTTCCAAATAGGTTTGTGATTTGAATAATAATTAAGTCTTTGGCATTCATGGGAGATCGAATAAAGAAGGTGACATTAACACACGTGTACTGTACATGATACAATAAAATTATCAATGGGGTTGGAAATTCCATCATGTGGCGAGACTAGGGGTTTCAACCTCTGCATTACCCCCAGGTGTTTCTGTACGATATAAAAGCTAATGTTTTATGACATTGTGATTCTTTTTTTCTCTCTCAAAGGATAAATAAAAGTTGTCTTAAGGTCATAAATAATGTAGATGATCAGGATTTCTATCCCCCATTAATATCATTTGATTGTATACTGGTTTTTAAATGTTAGCTTCTTTATTAAATTAATTTTGTCACTCTGGCATAATATACCTGAAGAAACTACGAGGCGAAACTACATTGTATCACTTTATAAATAAATTATTTGGCTGACTCGCATTCATATCACTTCCTGATTACCAACTGCCAAGCTGTCTAGTACTGTGTTCCAAGAAAATAAATGCAAAATTATATTTAAGTAAAAGTGCAGTCACCCTGTTTGATTGGGATATTTTTGTGTAACCAAAAGTTATTCCAGGCCTTGGATTCTTCTGGAAGCGTGTCAGTTCTTCGCCGCCCGCCACCAGGAACCTCGCTTTAAGCTGTCATGGTCAGCCCCAGCAGAAGCGTGGACAAGGGATGGGCTTGGATGGTTCTGTTCGCTGTCTTTTGCAACACCACTATGCTCGGCATGCTGTATCCTAGTGTAACCATCTTCTTCGTCAAGTTCTTGGACGTCTTCGGGGAGTCGAGGAGTTACACCTCGTGGCTGGGGGCCTTGAATACCATGTTCATGTTCTCATCAGGTCAGTATGTTGGTTTGATGAGTTCCATCTCTTTGAATTCATAAAATTCAAATAGTTTCCAATTGCTACAGCATCCTTGAGCAGCAGCGTCATTCCGTACATCGGTGCAAGGAATGTATTCTTCATCTCTGGGAGCTGTCTGATGATTGCATATGTCACCATGTCACTGTCACACTCACTGATCCTCACCATCGTCACTTACGGAGTGCTGGGAGGTATGTAAAACATTCGTGTTGGAACTTTTACTTTGCTGTGTAATTAAGTTTTCTGGTATGCCAGAAATATGGTCGTATTCTAAATCAGCATTCAATATCCATGTTCTGATTTAAAATAAAAATATGATACTTGGGTATTTTCCCTACTTTTGCTGCTGTGCCATATACATAATGAGAAAGTGATTGCCTGCAGTCGAATGCGACCAATGTCAGTGTCCATTCCCCTAAGGAAAAATAACTTTTCATTGACCTTGTATTGTGGAAAATCTTCCATATCTTCCACAATCATAGATGACACTGGTTGGAATTCTTCTTTATTAACATTACGATATCTTCCCGTCTTTCAGGGACTGGCTTTGGGTTCATGCTCACAGCCGGCGTCTCTGCTGTGGCCCGGTACTTCAAGCGCTACTTGTTCCAGGCCACCAGCATCTCGTTCGTGGGCGGCGGCATCGGCACGCTCATCTACGGGCCGATCCTCGAGGGCCTGATTCTAGTCTTCGGGTGGCGCGGCGCGGCCTTGCTGTACGCCGGCATCTCGGCCCACATCCTACTTGTGGGCTGCGTCGTGTTCCCGGAGCCCAAACCCAAGGTGAAGATATCTTTTCAGCAGCCCCTTCTGGAGGCGTCCGACAACAGCAACCATCACCCGAGCGCCGTGGAGTCTTGCAATGACCAAGATGTTAATGGACAGGCCTGCAGCCAACAGGAAAAGATCACCATGGAGGCACTGCCTTCCGAGAGCAAGAATGGCAAGGTGAAATCCACTTCAGAGCTCACTCCAATCCTGAATGCATCCGTTGCGGCGGATTACGGCAACGAACCAATCGGCCGGCCCGCGATTAAGGCACCGAGCGCCATGGAACGCTTCTGCAACCCGGACTTCTGGTGCCTGTCCTACATGGCACTGTCCTGGGGTTTCACCATCACTGCCTTCGTCGGGATATTCAAGGACCTGGTGAGCACCTGCGGCCTGCTGCCGTACTTCCAGCTGGCCGCTACGGCGTCCGGCGTCGGTAACGTCCTCGGCAGGGTGCTGGTGGGCTTCCTGTCGTTCGAGCACGTGATCTTGAGCTTCGGGGCAGTCTTCGTGATGGGCGCTGCCGTCACCATGGCCTTCACTGTGGCCACCGTGTACTGGATCCTGATGACTGCTAGCAGCGTCATGGGGATCTTCCTGGGCGCCACGTTCCTCATGGTGCCCACGTCCGTGGGCGCCGTGTACGGCAGGAAGGACATGGCGGTCATGTACGGCTACGTGATGTTCGCTATCGGGGTGACCAGCTGGATGGGACCGGCTTTGATCGGTGAGTGGAAAAATCATGAAATGGAATTCAGGTCATGGAAGTCATGAAACTTGCAGGTCAAGGAATTTTTGCCTGTGAATAAGTCACTGGACATTTTAGCACAGGCATATTGCCCTTACCCTTTCATGTACTGATTTCCTGTTTTTGATGTCATCTACATGTATTACGTAATTGACTTTCAGGCAATGGCAGAATGTGTTGTTTATGTTAAAACGTGTCATTTGTTATCAAGTTTTGCAAAACAATTTCCTCATACAAATTTCCTTCAAAGTAAAATTTCGTCAACCAACATGTCATATCTCTTGGAAGTGGCGTTTAGGAAGAGGAAGAGGAGGGTGTCTGTGATGACATAATACGAATGCCTCCATATTCCAATGAGAATTGAAAATGCTTTGGAAGTTTTTGAAATGTCATGGAATTTACAATCCAGTAGACATCTTGCAATGCACATTTTTTACCTATCCTGAGTAACAATGAAAAATTTAGTTTTTCTTGGATAGGTCTGGAAAAAATGGAAAGTCAGGGAATTTGAACATTGTTTAATCATTGCTTCTTTTCTTTGCTTTTCACAGGGTACCTCAGAGATCTGACTGGGGCCTACGACAGCGGACTGTACGTGCTCGCGTCGATCCAGCTGTCCGGTGCTGTCATGTCAGTGGTGCTGAAGCTCCGAATGCGCCGCAAAGCCTCCAAAATAAGCGCAAGAACCACATCAAGCTGATATTTCCACCACAAGGAATATAGAATTTTCCGCTGTTTAGTTTTTTTACCCCGGAGCACGAAGCAGCGGTGCTGACGGTTTTTATACGACTGAAATCTGAACGTTACGAACATCGTTTTTTACCCAACTGGTGCCATGGTCCGGTTTATTTTACTCTATTTCCACATGCTTTATAAATGATAACCATGTAACTTTATAAAAAGACATGGGATCTGATGTTTCTGCACTTCTCTTCGTTGAAATTACACTAATTTTTTTTCTTTCTAAAGGTAGGAAAGGCTAATTTCATGATCGCAACGCAATATAGGATACATTTGTGCAGCTGGCTCATCCTTTGAAGTCTGATTCCTGCAACAAAATGGCGTCGAATGTAGTTTTTTTTGAATTGACAACTTGACAAATTTGAGATTTGTTTTTCAAAATTGCCGCCTTTTTTACACGTGATTTCGCATATCCACCAGATGGCGGGGCATGCCATTTGTCATAATTTTATGACAATCGAGCCAATGAGCTTAAGGTGCTATCCTGCGGCTTGTCAACTTGTGATGTCAGTTAAACACATGCTATAGTCGTTGATTTCGTTCGATGTGCGCGTTATAGGCCTATTGCGCTTTATGAATTTTTAGCGCAAAATTTGACCCAACAACGCTGAAAATCGACGTAATATCAAGGTAAGGACTCGGTTATTTAATCGCGAGCTCACCAAGGACGAAATACGAGCTCTGGCGCTAGTTTATCTAGTTATCGATCACTTGCATTTACCTTTCTGATGTAACGCATGCCCTATGTGGGTCATGCACAATGTCCGAATTTTGAACGACTTCAAAAACCTATTGAAACCCGAATAATTTACAAAATCGAATTTTAAATCTGATTGGCTGTCATAGACGGTGTCATCATTTCTACAAGAATTATAAGCTGAATCGCGCTCCTATGTTTGGGCCCTATCGCATTAGGCCTATTGGTGAAGGGGTGGTGTATTTTAATTGATTCAACAACATCCTGGGCGAGCCAGGTACTTGGCGTTGCCAGAATCAGATTCCACTGGGCCAAATGTATCGTCCACAATCGATGCCTGGGTTTATTTTATTGGTTTTATTATATTTCAGGCGCATTTTATGAGCTATGCCATGACGCTCGGTTGTGACGTCACTGAGGGAATCGATGTAGGTGGCGCTGCTGTCGCTCTTGGTGCTGGCATTCAGGTTTGTAATCAGGTGTTGGGAGTGTTCTTTTTTTGATTATTTGGCAATCTTTTAGTTGGCAATTTTACATGTGCTGTAGTTGGTTTGGTTATGAGTGCATGCGATTGGTCATTTATGTCTCTATAAACGAAGATTTGCATACAGGTGTGGGCATTATAACAAGTGTCAATAACTCATTCCCGCCATGTTTTGAATGTCCTTGTCCACTAAAAATGGAGAACTTGAATGAATTGAGAAGGATAATGTAGCCAGAGCATCATTGGATAAATGTTATTCGTGTGTCAACTTACGCCAATGAGATAAAATGTATTGACTGCACATTTGAGTAGATTTTCGCACATGTTTCATTTGCAGTTTATTGGCACTCATAGACACGCATATTCAGATATGAGTGTCTATGCATAATATGCTACAGCCTACATGTACTTGTCAATGATACTGCAACAGTTCGTTTCACAGCCTTAGTTCGCATCTATATACAAGTCTCGTACCCGTACCACCGCTTCTTATTGTACCATACATGAGCAACGAGAAAGACTCCAAAACCTGTTTCTGCCCAATCAGATCAGCGCAAATCGATACTTGAGTCATTGCTCGTGCTCCCAGATCGTTCGGTGGTACGGCCTTCAGCTATGTCTAGGCACAGTTATAGGACGTTGTCTAAGTAGTATGGAGCCGTTGTCTAATGTCGACAGTTATTAGCCAAGTAATGGACCCCATGGGTTTAGATGTGCGTTTAAAGGAGAGGGAACACTGTAAATATATATATAGTCAACGTATATGGAAATATGCAACTTTATTCTTGAAACTACTACATAACGGTAGAATTACAAATTTTGATACCCCAAAACTGTCAAATATTTAGCTTTCTGTTGTGTCCTACTGTAAATCCAACGCTTGTTGGTTGCATGTTGGTTGATTTACCCCCGGTATACGGTATTCAAAACACATGCTAATTCATAAAATTTATGGTTAATTGTAAAAAATCTTTACATGTAGTTATTATTAATTATAAAATCTTTATTAGTCAATTCACAATGTCAGCCAATGAGTGCATCCGCATCGATAAGTCGAACAAGTTGCCTGTAGCACCACGCCTTGATCACAACTACACCCGTTTGTCCGGCCTCCCCTGGCATCCGGTGGTTGAACCAATGGATGTGTTCCTGCGGATCCACGGCGTGAATGCGGAGGATAACATCGAGCAGGTTAGAATTGACATGCAGCAAAATTTGCAAAATATGTTTTTCATAAAAATTATACTCGCAAAATAATCGTTCCTGGTTATTCATCTTCCAGGTTTTCCACACCGTGGACAATGAGAACACTCTAGTCATCCACTCCCCGCCGAACCCCCCTGAAGCGTGCAACGTGGGGTCGCAGGCATTTCGCTACTCCAAGATCTTCCCGGAGGGGGCCTGTCCAAAGACAGTTTGTGACACTGCCTTTCAGGGCGTCTTGGACACAGTCGCAAAAGGTGACAATTTCCTCGTTTTCAACTATGGAACCACCACGCGGGAAAACTCTATCACAATTCAGGGTAAGCACACGCAACAGGTTCATAATGCTATCCAATGCAGAAGCTCGTCCTCAAAACGATTCTGTTTAGTGTGTTCTTATTTTGTGTTTAGGGACCGAGACAGATACTGGCCTTGTGCCAAGCGCCATAGAAGCTCTTTTCAAGCGCATTCATGGAAAGGTGAGCCAAGAGATCAAAATCAAACCGCAGGCAGGCAACTGCATCCCAGTTGGTCCTCTAGATGCTGCAGTGGAACACGAGCTACGCAGGAAGATCTTGAAAAGGGTAAGGCTGAAATGTTGTGCATCCTAAAAATTTGTTTATAAATGAGTATGAAAAAAATGATTTTCGGAGCAATGGATTACGTTGCCTGTACGTTCATTTGAGGTCGAAAGTTTTAAAAATTCCCAGCTTATAAATAAGTGATCTTACAATAAGCACGTATATCGATGATCGATATTCAGCCACCAGACTGCGAACTAGTGGATTTACAAATCATGAAGTTCAATAAACAAAATCAACTTAAGATACCCAAAAAATACTACTAATGTAGAAATAATTCAAATTGAAAAACTAATTATGAAATGTATCTGATTCTGACATGCATTTATAATTTGTTCAGACTGTCCCATCGAAAGATTGTGATGACGTCGCTCCTGCACCTGTCGCGCTTGCAGCTTCTGAAAGTGATTATCCAGTTTCCATCTCGAGTAATTAGTTCAGTTAATCACTTTACATAATACTTTGTTTATGCCACCTTTAGAAAGAGTGTCCGATGCGACTTCTGCTGAACCTGCCGATGGTGACTCGTCCGACCTACACCACTCCATTTGGGTGTCTTGTGTGGAGGTGTACAATGAACTGATCTATGATCTGCTTGACACCGAGGCGCCCAAACGCAGAGTAGCGCTGCGGTTGTACGAACGCGCCAACCGCAGAGTGTACGTTAAAGGTGAATTTCTATTTATCCTTAATCTTATTTGAGACGTCATTTCATTGCAAAAAACTGCTTAAGAGTCAAATAAATAGAATTATTAAGGGATATTGAAACGATTCTTTATTTTTCGCGAGCTCAGAAAGTTTTTTTTTTTCATTTGGTAATTCTTGTAAGCTTGGTTTAATATTATTAAAAATAAATTTTATTAGATGCCAAGGAGGTCTGCGTCTTCACGGCTGCGGAAGCCATCGAGCTGTTCTCGACTGCGCAGGAGAATCTCCGAAGAGCCACTAGCCACCTCCCTGAGGAGTCCAGCCTCAGCCACTGCATCTTCACGGTCAGGATAGTGAGCTCGACAGACGGCACTTGGTTCAAAGCATCCAAAATGAACCAGTGAGTGTGGGTTCCAAACAGATGGTGCTGATTTCAAACTTATGCTTATTTTGTTTGGTTGGTTGTTTCGACAACTGAATGAAAGCAGTCTGTGCGCAATGGTCAGGCAGTGAATGGCAATTTAGAAAACCTGAAAAAGTCAGGAAAATTTGCATGTTTTAAAATCTTCTGTTTATAAAACATAAACCTGGAAATGTCAAAGAAGTTTGATTTGAGACTTGGTCTGTCACCCTGTCAGGGTACCATAGAAGTGTTTGATAGTTAGGCGGTTTGAATCTTACCTTACAGTTGGTTCTACAGTCATTCTTGATAGCAATAATCATATGCTGTTCAAATTCTGCTTGTAGAATCACGTTCTGCAACTTGGCGAGCTTCGAGAAGGTTCTGAACGCCGAGCTCGGCGTGAAAGGCAAGGCCATCAGCACATCCATCATCGCCCTGGGCAAGTGCCTGGAAGCAATCCGAAGTGGTGACAGTGTCATTCCATACAAGGAGAGCAAGCTGACTCGGCTACTGCAGAACTACTTCACTGGGTTTGGGCGGGCCCTCATGGTGGTCAACATCAACCTGAGGGCCAACATGTTCGACGCCACCATACACGTGCTGACATTCTCGGCTCTCAAGAGCAAGGTGAGCTCTTCTTTGCTGTATCTATTGGATCGGCGGCTGCTTGCAATTGCCAAAGGTTAGGTCCAAAAAGCACGGATTTTCTGCTGCAGGTCCTACTTTCGTGGCCGCTGGACTTCCTCGCTATCCCGTTTCGTCCCACGCGTTGCTCCATCGAACTCCTGCGCCAGATCCTGACTGGACACGAGTCGGAATCCTGGATCTCGCCCAATTTGGAGTACACCCAGTGCGACACCCAGGAGGACCCTATGCAGTCGGGATCGCTGGTCATTCTGGATGACGAAGAGGACGAGGACGAGGCGGCAGGGAACGAGGGCTACACCGCGAAGGTGAAGATCACACTTTGCATGGTTGGTGCCGGATCCCGAGCCAAAACTGGTTTATAACCTGGGTGTTTTCTGGCCCTAGATCCACGATCTGGTCGAGCTGATCCAACTGCTGCAGCAAAGCCTCATTACGGAGAAAATGGAGAAGATGCAGCTGGAAACGGACTGCCGAAAAGAACTGTGCAGCCATTTTGCTGCGCAAATGCGCGTAATGGAGGATTACTACATGTGAGTATAGCCAATGGGGCCTTTTTCTCTATCAATCTCCATATGCTTGTGCTCACTTTTGAAACACAAGAAATTCTCAAATGTTGTAGATAGTATGAAACACATGCTATGGCTTTAACAGGTGGGTTAAAAACACCATCTTTTCACTCTGTAGGGATCGTATCGATGCTGAGTTGGACGATGCTCTTTCATACCCAGACAAGCGCCGACCAAACAAGAGGCCGCTAAGACCTGCCCGAGAGTCATCCATAGTGTTGCCCAACGGTCACATGTCGTCTGAGGTAATGTTTCACTCACCAATGATCATGAGCAACTGAAGTTACTGCATAAGTATTAGTGTACCAGTTACAAACTTGAAGGACTGGTACAGCTTGGGCTTGTGATGTGCTGTCTCCCCAACTATATAGAACTTGTACTTTATTATTGAATTCTTACAAGTGACATCATCATAAATATATTGGCCGATAGTGTATTTGAAACCATGCAAAGTTTGTGTGCAATGGAAACCTCATACTTGTGACCTATAAATTGGATTACAATATTATGCTCACTAATATGGACAGCCACTGTAGTACTTTGCTCGTTTTAATTTTACTAAGTAATTTGAGATATAAAATTTTGCTCATACGATAACCATGTCGATTTATGTCAAAATAAGTTACTGAACATGAGGTCTTGTGTAGTTTGTATTTCTGTATATCGAGCTAAACCAATTGTCCGACTAAGAGGGTTTTCTTCCTTGGTGGTGCGTTAAACACTGCCCTACCTTCGAGTAACGGGGTATCCCATTTACATGGGTTGCCCATAATGTGAACTCTATGGCACGCAGACAAACTGCCCACCATGAGGAGGGCCAACTTGAGAGGTTTCATCGAAAAAAATAGTCCATAAGGTTATATAAGCCCATAATGGTTATATACAAACAACTGACTTGTTTTCCGTTTAAACAATTTCATGACTGTTACTGTTCACCCCTGCAGGACAAGGACTCCTACATCACTGAGCTGGAAGCTATCATTGCAAACTTGAACTCTAACCTCGAAACTGCATTGGACTCCGAGAGCGAGGCACAGCAAAAGATCTTGGGTTTGGATGATGAATGTCAGCAACTGAAAAGCCGAGTCAAAGAACTCGAGGCGCAGCTACACAGCCCGAATGTTACTGGCAAAACCTTCACAACAGATAGCCAGGCGCAGGAACTGATCGCCGCATTGCAGATGCGAATCTGCAAACAGCAGCACCAAAGCGTAAGGACCCGACAAATAATTGGCATTGTTGAGTCGACTTTGCGGCATCCTGATCTCCTAAAACTTCTTTTTAGAATGTGAACGAGACACTGCTGAATCAGCAGTTGAGCGACATGAGCGAGAGGCTTCGCGCTGAGCAGGGCGAAATGAAAACAAAGGATGAAACGATTTCATTGCTTGAGGAGCAAATCAGTGAATTACAAGGTGATCTATTTTAACACCAAAATAACAGGATTCCCACTTTCTGGAAAGTCGGGGAACGTCAGGGGAAATGAGATGGTTTACTGTTATCGTAACTCAAAATGAAAGAACTCTGCATGCACCGCTATCCCTTTCAACCCTTCATATTCAAAAGAGTAAATAAGTAACTAAGATCTGTTATGGTCTGAAATTGTTAAGTTTCATATAGAACTGCAGGTAAATACTGAAATTTCTGCATACTTTTGTTATGCAAGGGAAATTGCATTCGTAGAATGGTACAATGTGCCAATGATATCTTCAGAATATCGTCCAATTTTATGAGACCATGAAAAGTGCATATCAACACATGGGGGCATTCAAGTATGATGTGATCGACTTTGGAGAGGGTGGAATTGCAAACTAAATACTGTCATCAATTATTGAAAATGAAAGTGTGTGTGACTGAAACCATATATCATCTTGACATGAATTTCTATCAAGGCGACATTATTGGGTAAAGAGTATGGCACCACTTGAAGGCGGGGGTAGAATATTATGACATGCTAACACAGGGAGGGGGGTTTGTGAAAATTTTTGGAAGTCATGGAATATACAATACCAAATCCAGTAGATACCCTGGTTGAGAATTTCAGTGGGAACCCTGTAATATGATATTTGACAACTAAAAATTACTGTATGTAACAAAACGTTTTCTTTTCGCATTTAGCCAATGTAATCAATGATGTTCGTGCCAATAACGCCACCGTCAAAGAGGAAGTCGACCAGTTCCAGCGACTATTGGACAGTGTCCAGGACAAGCTGAATCAGAGTCAAAGCGTGGTAGATGTACTGAGCAAACGATGCAATTTAATTGACAAGCGCAAAGGTAAGTTGCACCCGATTCTGAGAATACAAAGATTCGTTTTGGACCTGGGGGCAAATTTAATCAAGTTCGTAAGCTGTAAATCACATGAAAACCACAAATAAGTTCCGCAGATTTGGGAACTGGCGCATTCTAAATTTGGAACAAATGGGGAATGATAATCAACAAAAAAAATCAATAACACAGGTGCATTTTTTTAAAGTTATTATTCGTTTGTAAGTTTGCACACATTTCTTTCTTTTCCAGAATCTGCAAATCAAAACGTTAAGCAGTTGAAGGCGTCGCTGAGGGATGCCAACGAAAGGATCGACCAGTTGGAAACTGAGAACACCAGCCTGCTGGATACATTAGAGGTGCTCCAGAGAATGCTACTCAAAGCAACTAACGACGACAGTAAACCAATGAGATCTGCGGTAATTATCCAACTTTTATGATCTACTTGTCATTGCTTGGCAATTTTAAAGGATCCACACACTTGAACCTGAGGATTTGCATTTTAGTGAGACTTCTCAGACAGAAACTAGAAAAACATAGTATCTTGTCATGACGGACTTCCATGAACTCAATCTGCTTGGTTCTGGGAATATTTGGCCATTGCACATTACTTGTCTGCCGTGCACCGAGTCACATTCATTCTTTAGCAAGACGTATGTTCGTCTTGGAATTGAAATGACACTGTTCCTTGACTGAATGCTATGTCTGGGTTTTGCCTAGGAAAACCTTCCTTGGCAAATTATGATGTGCCTGAGTGACGATTGAGATCATTTTGGGAAAAGTATGCAGCTTGCATAATACTTCGAGCCCTCATTTAACGCAGTATCGTTATAATGTGGCTGAGAATAGAATATATAAGAATGTGATAATAGGCGAATTCAAAAATCCACTACTGCACGAGCCATAAAAGAATTACTTGGGTTTATTTACCTTCTGTATTGTACAGATTTGTTTCTGCAGTGTGCCATTTATACCGCCATTTCACTCAATACTGTGGTTTGCAGAATCCCAAGCCAACTGTGACGTTAATTGGGGACTGCATGACCAGTAACTTAATGACGTTGATTTGGCAATGGCTTATGCCGATTTAGCTGAAGAAACTGCTTCAGCGATGTGGTACGGAATGAAAAAAGTTGAGAACTATAAAACACCACAAAAGTCAGAATTGTTCCCACGACCGTGCTTATTTCTGTTATCCCTGTATTCGACACAATTAACAAATTGCAAGGAAAATGGTTTATAAACACCCCCACCACATTTATATAGACATCAAACATATTACAATTAACTTGGTGAAATATTGATGGAACTGCTGGACCATGTGTTTGCATGCAGTTGTGGTTCATCTGTGGACAAATGAGGAACCTCATATAGATCGGAAGGATCAGAAAAAGATCTGGTTACAAGAAATGTTCTGCCGCTGCAACAGTTTGTGGCATACCAGGAATCCATTAGCATGTATGGCAATCAATGCCTGAGCAATGACATGCATGTATTTCTGTTACCGGCCGCAACTTTGAGCACCTTGTTCAAATGAACATGCACTTCACAATCATTCCATTCCATCCAACGTAAAGAAAGGTGTAGTTCTGGTTTTCGTGGTTTTTCAATGGCCACTACTGTCTCAATCATCGCTATCCCCGTGTTTTGGGGATGAGTAATTAATTGTAAGGAATAAGAGTATCGGTTTATTTTCCCCACCACACTGCTATAAGCTGAGTGAGGTATAATATAGAAAGGAATAGAAGGTGTAACCTATCTCAATTCTCTTTCTTTTTGGTCGCAAGCACTCGCAGCTCTAGTATGATCGCTCATACTTTAGATTCAATTAAAACCTAGATTGTCAGAATCCACGATTCTTTATTTTGCAGCGCAAATGTGCCGCATCTGGGAATCC